>JAVQJF010023348.1:0-70649 GCA_036023855.1 Gadopsis marmoratus | reverse complement strand
CAGAAGCTGCACCAATCCGCCTGTCCATCTCCCGCTCCATTTTACCCTCACTCGTGAACAAGACCCCGAGATACTTAAACTCCTTCGACTGGGGCAACAACTCGCCCCCAACCCAAAGGGGACGATCCACCGGTTTCCGGCAGAGAACCATGGCCTCGGACTTGGAGGTGCTGACTCTCATCCCGACTGCCTCACACTCGGCTGCAAACCGCCCCAGCGCATGTTGGAGGTCACAGCCCGACGAAGCCAACAGAACCACGTCATCCGCAAAAAGCAGAGACGCAATCCTGAGGTCGCCAAACTGGACACCCTCCTCCCCCCGACTGCGCCTTGATATCCTGTCATGAATACCACAAACAGGATCGGTGACAAGGGGCAGCCCTGGCGGAGCCCAACACCAACTGGAAACGCGTTTGACTTTGTGCCGAGAATGCGGACATGGCTGGCTTGTAATAGCTTGTAATAGCTTCTCCGGTACCCCATACTCCCGCAGTACCCCCCACAGGACCACCCTAGGGACACGGTCGAAGGCCTTCTCCAAGTCCACAAAACATATGTGGACTTTCTTAACATGTTAAATCTAATTTGCTTAATCAGCAGAAGAACCAAAGTGTAGAAATGTCAAGTTATAGTTCAATGTGGGGGAAGTAGCCAAGAAATTGTGCAGCAAATAACTCCCCATTAAATGGTGAATTGACATTTTTACACTTGTTAAATAGTGAGCTTTAAAGATGATGGATATTGCTACCTTTGAACAGAGGCAGGCTAGTTGTTTCCCCCAGTTTCCAGTCTTTATACTAAGCTTAGCTACCTGCTACATATTTACTGTAAAGACATGAGACATTTTCCCAAAATGTCAAACTATTTCTGTAACGAATGGAATTTTTCTCATGTAATTTGTCACCCTAAAACAGTTGAATCAGCATTTTCCCATGCCTTTTCCCCTTCATGCATTACTTTGGGTGCAGCCCTTTTTCAGAGAACCTAAAATCCAGTACAACAGGCTGAGCATTAGATTAGACATAGAAAGAGAGCAAAATGTACTTCCACCCCAGACAAAACCAGTTGAAATCAAAACCTGCAGATTAGTCTTAATCAAATAACAAGCTTGCAGAACCAGATACCAGGGCTTTGTTACCGAGCTAAGAGCCCCCCGAGCTATGAGAGGTGGATCAGACTGATCATGATACGACATGCTCCATACACACAAAATCATTTCACACTTCTAGAAACAAGACATTTGATCCGTCTAAAGATTCACAAGGACTGCAATGTTTATAGTCTATCATGCCTCTTAACAATAGTTGCCGCCCAGGAGAAACCTTTTCCTCTTTGCCCAGAGTCAAAGTAGAGAAACTCGTCAATTCTTCCCACCGAAAGTCTGGGAGGAATGGGACTTATTCTAGTAGTTGTTCAGATGTCAGCCGTGGATCGGCCCACGCTGGGAAACAAGGAGGTTCACAGTGTTGCTGCGGCCTGAAGCTGCAAAGGTCCAGTTGATCCTCGGCCACTGCTTCCCAGGACTGAGGCCTCGTCCCTCGGGAGCTCTGCTGAAGTTCCGGCTGTGTCACTCTGCATCCTCAGCACTGTCCATAATGGGAACCCATCCCATTGTAGTGACCTACATACTATATGTATACCTGTAACTGCTTGTCCTGTTACTCAGCTTCTACACATTCTGGTCAGAGCGCAAAGAAAGAGGGCTATCAACCACCTGTAAACATTTCTTCTGAAATACTGTATCTAATCAGCTATTGGATGGATTGCCATATTTGGTACAGATATTTGTGGTCCCCAGAGGATGAATTCTAATGACTTTGATGATTCTCTGAAACTGAAGGTTTCCACTTATTCAGTGATATATCTCAAAATCTACTTGATGGATTGGCACAACATTTCCATGGCCTCCAGAGGATGAATTGTATTAACTTTGGTACCCTGACCATTCATGTAGCACCACCGTCAGGTCAAAATTTCAATTTGTCCAATACTTGGACTTGTCTTGTAAAACTAATGACATTCCCATAAGCCTCAGCTGTACTTTTTGTTTAGCAAATATTAGCATGCTAACACACTAAACTAAGATGGTGAACATGGTTAACAGTATACCTGCTAAACATCAGCATGTTAGAATTGTCATTGTGCACATGTTAGCATGCTAACATTACCATTAGACGTGGCCTTGCATACAGTTTTGCATACTGCAAAGAACTACAGTACAGCCTATAATTGAGTATGATTTTGTTTTTTATAAACTCCACTTTTCAGCTCACAATAAAACTTGCAATTATTCCATTCTCATGGAAATCAAGGGGGAAGCTGGCTGCTTCCCTGACAACCTAGGATGTCTTTGTTTCCGAACCTTATGTAATCATTGATAACAGGAAGTAGTGGGGCATATGTTATGGTTAGAGCCAGGGCCAGAGCTCAAGCCCTTCGTCAGGATTCCCACTGTCACTGAGGAAATGAAAGCACAGGCAGGCTCTCTTTATGGTTAGCCCATGAAGACATAAATACTCACTGGGAGAAGCAAAACTTTCAATAGAACTGCAGAAAAACTGATGACTGGGCAATGAACGAATTGCAGAAGATGAAATTGTCCTATAGGATGACCTCCAAAGGCTGCACAAAGCCGATGAGGCACACAATGCAGCGTTGGATTCGTTTTCTTGATCTGGTAAAAAAGCAAACATTCTTTACGAATGTGTGAAATGTGCAGTGTGGGAGGAGAAGTTTGACACACCGTGGCTGTGTACTAGACATGAAAAGCTGCCAGTGTTTTCAAGGTGCGTCTCCTCTCTCCACCTTTGTAGTTGCAGCTGTCAAACTGATATGTGTTCTCAGATGTGAAGGGGACTATATGTTTGCATTCTGTTTCCTGTGTTCAGTGTGTGGCTAACAAAAATACAGGGATGGTGGACCCAATTCCCACATCATAACAGATCACGCCCCTCCGCAACATCATCTATACTGCCCTACAAAGCCAAACCACACTAACTACACATTACATCAAAATTGAGTTAAGACTAGAATCTAACTTTTTGACATCTTACTACCATATAAAAATTATTATGCGATGGAAATGTGTAATTTAGGGTGAAATATAAGAATGTAAGAAAACAGCATGTAAAAACCAAACTGCAGTGACAGCACTCTGGCTAGTTAAAGTTAGCTGGTGGGATAGCCTTAACCATAGCTAATTTACCCACTTTTCCCTCTTTATCCTGCAATTTAAAATCAATATTGATGCTGCAACATCTTAGTTGTTGAGTTTGTTACACCACATAAATAATATTTGTCACATAATAATTGTCCTGCTAAAAGGTAACTACACTAGCTTAGCATTAGCCAAGTAGCAGTCTCTGCAGCCTCTAATTTAGCTGAAATTTATTTGATTTGGTTTGCTTATTTGATTGATTTAGCTTTAGAGCACATATTGAAATGTGTTTATTTATAGATTAATTTATTAATGTAGTATTAGTTCAAACTGATCACAAAACTGAGGGACCAAGAACATATTTTGCTTGTACTGTGTTTTCCCTACACTCTGTAGGTTGTCCAAACATAGTGCAGTATCAAAATATTGTCTTGGTATTACTTCAAGTCTGTGACCATGATTAATGCCTAAAAAGGCATACAATTAAGGTTTTTTTAACTTCAATATATGAAGTGATCTAACAGCAGATGAGGGTTATGACTGCAGACTACTGTGGTTCAACAGAGAGGAACAACAAAGGTATCAAGGGCCAACAACAGCTGGGTCTGCTTCCTCCAAAGCAGCGTTTGATGGATGGGGAACATGATATAGACTTTTCCACTGTGCAGCCACACAACAGCCTGACATGACATTTGATATTTCACTGCACATGTCCAGTCTGTACTAATCGTCTTGACATGACACACGGAAGCATTCAAATCCAGAAAATGCAGAGGACACATGTCATTCCTGTCCGGAGTTGTGAAATGTGCTGCTTTCTCATCTTGCAGATAAGAAACACAAATATATATGGCTGGTCGACAGAGCATGCACAAGACAGAGAAAGTGATAACACATTCCCTTATGCTATAATAATTTCCTCCCTCCGGCGCAGTTTCTGCCTCGACAGCTAGCTCACCAGCTGAGAGACAGAGAGGATGTACTCAGCAGCAGCAGCAGCAAAAAATAAAACAAAGAAAGATAGGCTACATGAGACATTTTTCCTCTTAAGTTCAAATTTAAAGTCAAGCTTTGACCAGCTGTTTGAATGGGGTTTACACAGCCACCTACCTGCCCATTCAAAACGAGCTTTCTGTCCTCACATGACTTATGATAGGGAGTGAAAAGGCTAAGTCATTATTATTTCAGTGAATGGTTTCACACCAACAAAACCAGAGTTATAGTATGAATGCTTCAGCAAACACTTCTCTCAAGAGCTGAAAGGCATATATACAATAGGGACTTTAAAGGGTGATAATCATGTATCCCTTGTTCAGTTAGCTCTTGTTATAAGCCAAATATATGTCGAAATGTATCCACTTGGAGGTCAATAGTCCTCTACAGCTGTTTTGCACTCCCACTTTTGAACAATCCAATCAAACCTTATATTAATTCCTCTTTGCCCTGTTCACATATTACGTGATATGTCATGTTCAAGCTGCACTAATTAATATTTTTATATTAACAATTTATCCATTAACAGTGTAAGGTGAAAGAGGTTGCTTTCAGTGATGAACCGACATGAATTATTACGCAATTCTGCAGTTTCCGTTTGGCGCTACAGAGCTCATCGTCATCACTGAGCTCATCGTTTTAGTTTTGCATCCTCCAACTTCACAATTTTCATTCGGCCTCAACCTCGTTTCCAGCTGCAGTAGAAAAAGCTCTGAAAACTGCCCATTATCTGCCCAGTACCAAACAGGCAGACAGAAAGAGCTAGCGACTAGCTGGTGAGCAAAGTGGAGCATTTGGCTGCTAAAGAGCCAGATACTTGCCTCATGAGCTGGTGGAGACCAAATACAGAGCTAAAAGGAGAGTATGGGAACATGGGACTTGCGATTGCCAGGTGGCCAGAAACATGACTCAAAATCAATGACAGTGTTGCTGCTGAGCGTGTAAATAAACAACTGTTTGTTAACACGCTCACAGCAACTTTAAAAGGTGATAATATGTCAACGTTGGGTTTACAGCTTGTCGTGCTGCCCAGTGGCCAAAAAATAAATGAATGCTGCTTTAAGATAAGACGCTCTAATAGCTGTTTCACTGTGACTTTAAACACAAGCTGATTTTCTCTATCCACCTTCAAAAGAGTGACTTGTGGCTTTTGTTGCATGCATAACTAATCTCATCTTTCAGGCCACAAGATACTAAAACACTGCTGGAAATCCACTGAACATACAACAAATATTGTATTTATTTCGTCATGGTAACAACAGCTATGCTGAGTGATTGCAGTGCACAACTTCACAGCTCGGTGCAGTACCTGGCAGAGCACTGAGAGTGAAAGCATTCAGAGACTTCAGTGAGAGCAGTTTTTTTGCTCAGTCAGTCATTTTTGCCCACAGATGCTGAGTTGCATCTTGGCTGTGACAGGAACTCTGATGTTCTCACCACCTACAAGCTTAACATGACCTTCTGTTCACAACTGACACCCATTTTTCTGTCACTGATGTGGGGAAACAACAATGGGACAGACAGACAGGCGGATGGGCACGTGCCGACACGCTGAGCACTGCACCCTCTTTTGACACAGCAGGAACGCATGTTTTCCCACACAGGCTTTAGACACCAAACGTGTTCTCACAACTGCTCTTTTAGATGATAACAGAGAGGTTTATCTAATCCTCTGCCTATGTAATCAGAAGATCAGCACACCTCTGTCTTTTTGTACAACCACCACATAGCAAGACACATGGTGGTATGACTGAGCAGCCTCTATAAAAGATAAAGACTGTGAGACTCTGCTTTATTAGAACCAAGGTATCCAGCATCCCTGCCCGGCCCATATGCTGTGTGTGAGACTGGCCACAGGGCAGAACCATTTCTCATTCACACATCCACTGCAACCAATTAGGCTTTACTCATGTTGCCACATCAAAACGTTGCGTTAAATAACTAATGGGATTAGTTGTTTTTGCATGTTATTGTCCTGTTGATGGGATTTTTGTCTACAGGACACACATCTGAACCTGCAGAGGTTTTATCTTATTTCCAGATGTTTCATCCTCTGGCCATTATTCACATGTGCTAGGAATTTCAGAATAATGCCTTGTGGAGATTTACATCATCAATCATCAGTAATGCATCCGCATTGCGGGGCATGTGAATTTCTGCAGAGCTGAGAAGTTGCGTACTGATTTTAACATCACACACAATGACTGGCTGCGGCTCCTCTGCAGCCCAGAGGTGCAGCAGTTCAGTCTCACTGTAATGGAACTTTGTGTGGGCTGAGAGCTCATTGACGTTGGCTCTCACAAAACTTCCACATGAAAATGCTTTTGCAGTGTCATATCATGGAGAATAGATGCAGTTATCCAGACGACTACAGCAATGGATTGTACAGTAGATCAAACAGGCTGGCCTGGGGCACATTATATCAGATTTCTTTTTGAGTTGAGGCCCTTCATTCATTTCTGACATTTACAGTTGGATCGGTGCACCCCTCTCCGAGGCCTCTTGGCTCTCAGTCTGCACTGAGGCCCCACCAGCCACTCTGGAAAAACCCGGTGCATCTGACTTGCATTGCCTGGCTCCACTTGTGTGTTCTGTTTGGCCTGTGCCGCTGGAGGAGGAGAGCGAGCCAATTACCAGCCGCCACTCTGAGACCAATATGATGTCATCCTCCCGCTCCACCATAACAGGCTGCAGATGAGAGGGGGCTGGGCCTCTCAACAGCCTTATTCACTTAACAAAAAGCAGGAGAGCATAAAAAAAATTAAAATGGTATTAAATATCCCTGAACATTAACATTTTTCCTCATCAAAGCTCACTTATTATCCATTAAAGTAGTCCCTAATGCATCACAGCCTGTTAGGAGCGCAACAGACTGGAGATAGCAAAGATAATAGCTCACTGTATATCTCGTGAGTCAGAGCACCTTGTTTGAATAAGACCGATAACAGCCCATGAGAAAACAGTGGTATATCATTGTGTTGTAAGGCCTGTGCATTTTACAGATGTGAGGCGGAAGCAAGGTTTCAGAGGCTGTACCTTCCGCATGTTATCAACGAGCCCCACCCACAAGAAAAATCACCTGTGTGATATAGTCTGCTATGCCCTTTCGATTGTAGCGACACTCCCTCATTCTTTGTAAAGCCGCAGTCAGCCAACGGTGTCCTCACATATCAAAGGAGCGAGTCTAACAATAACACTGAGCGTGGTGGAAAAGACACTGAGATACACTAAAATACAGGCCCATGCACTCATTCACACTTGATACACACGCTTGCAAAACTCTGGAGACTACTTAAGTGCTATCCCAGAAGGCCTTGCATTTCCTAGGAAGTCTTGAAGCCACATCAGAGAATCTAAAGGGGCATGTGGGCTGCAACAGATCTCCTCTCATTTCCCCACATACTCCATCTCCGATGCTACACAACCACACACTACGTATAGACTCTGGGGATGATATATAGCCTGAGCTGATAGCAGGCCAAAGCTCAGACTAGCATGTAGCCGGGTGGTAAATTCTATTCAGAGGTAATTCTCCACTTAGGGTTACTGTAGTCCTGAAAGTTTGTTCAAATGTTAATACATGTGTTCTTTTTTTTTAGTGTTATAGTTGGGTCAAGCACAATGTGAAGCGAGACTATGAGAGCTCACAATCTGCTTAACATTTGAACAAACTTTCAGGACTACGGTAACTTATGTCGAGAATTACCTCTGAATAGAATTTACCACTCGGCTACATACTCCCGTGCAACTAGCCAACGTCCACGGTGACTACAAAACATGAACCGACTCAAATGCTCCCTGCAATGCCTTCTCAAAGAGAGCAGATCACAGGCTCGGAGTACAAGTATAAGAAAATGGCAGCTTTAACTGTTAAAGTGTGCATGGTTGTGATTTTACCTTCATGAGAAGAAGAAACACACTTTCAAGGAAAAGATGTCAGCATTCATTCACGTGTGGCGATAGACATTGTTTACAGGTAAAGCAAGCTGCAAGCTATGTGTGAAATGTGGAAATTGCAGGATTATCATGCTATGCATACTGACGATACTGAGGAGGTCTTCCTGTTTGACAGCAGACGTTTGGTTGAGTTTGAGTCTTAGTTTCATCTGCAAGTTGTTGTGATCTGTGGTTACATGTTTAGTGAAATGCAAACCACTGAGGTTAGCATTGCTCTTGCCGTGTATACATTCAGTATACTGTAGGCCAGTTTTACTCTGTGTGGGTGGAGGAGGGTGAGCGAGGCAAGGTCAGGCACTTAACCTCAGCATGAGGCGGTAAAGGATTGGACTTCATACCTTTACGAATGAAAAACTAGCAGTGTAATAAATTATGATTAATGAATGGTAAGAGGAGGCGCTGTTTATTTTCAGCTGAGAGTGTAGAGGTTTATGGTATTGACCATTTAATAGCAGTGTCCCTGGTTTGTGTCTGGCTGGGGACCTTTATTGCTGTGGTTCCTGACCTGGGGGTCTAAACAGGACCTCCAAAATGGCTCCCTAAAAAATGTTGATTGAGGAGAAAACATTAAAAAAAAAGATATTTGTCACTTTTTTCTTTACCTCTTAGGTGCTCTAAAAGTCTTCCGAAATTTCACGCTGCATTTTAAAGGAATAGTTGGACATTTTGGGAAATCTTTTCATTTGCTTTCAGGCAGAGAGTTAGATAAGAGGCTCAATACCACACTCATAAGGCTACAGCCAGGCAGTTAGCTTAGCTTAGCTTAGCACAAAGACTGGAAACAAATAGCCTAGCTATAGCTAAATGATAACTATATCCACCTACCAGCACCTCTAAAGCTCACTAATTAAAACGTTATATCTTGTTTGTTTAATTTGTACAAAAACAACAATGTAAGAAATGACAATTTGCCGTTTTATGGGGGATGATGTGTCTGGACTATTCTTTGGCTGCAGACATTACTGCTCAGTGCCAAGAAATAGTTCAGCACATAACCACCTATAAAACAGCAAATTGTCATTTTTATACCAGTTTTTTCATTAGTGACCTCTGGAGGTGCTGATAGGTGGATTTTGTTATTACTGGAAGTTGTTGGCTAGCGGTTTCCTCCTGTTACATGTCTTTGTCCTAAGCTAAGCTAAGCAGTTACTGGCTGTAGATTTATATTTACACATATGAGCGTGGTATCAATATTCTCATTTAACTCTCCACCACAAAGCAAATAAGCATATTTCCCAAAATGCTTTAAGGGACCACAAGCTGAAAAGGTTGGGAACCACTGCTTTATTGCATGCCATCTCTCTTCTGATGCTATAAAGGCAAATAGCACTAGAAAAGATGCAGTGGAGGGTGTCAGGTTTGTTGGGATACGGTCAAAGTTTCCACCCAGACATCCAATCAAAGATTTACCCATCATGTCTGCAGAATGGATGACCTAACTATAAATGAGGGATATACTGCCGATATCCAGAGTCCTATCATCCTCTTTCCCGAGGGCTGGCTCCTCTCTGTAAGAAGACCTCTACCTTGTCAATGTGTCTTTGCGTCTGTGCCGTGGACACTGTGTGAGCTATGTCCCGCTTCGCATTCCGCTGCCATCCAACCTCTGTCCAGCCTGGACTTTCCCACAGAACCCTAAACCCTGTGAATGAGAGTAGGCCTTTGTTTCAGGCATTTTTCATCCTGATCCCAGCAACTTCCCCATGGTGGAATGCAACAGGAATGCCAGCACCAGCTACCTGGCATTAGAGAGTCTTTGTGCGGAAATAGGAGAGGCTGAAGGAGAGAGCAGGTCAAAGAGGTTTGACAATGGATAGCTCACTTCTCAAGGTGCCCAGCCCATATTACAGAGCGAATGAACAGCAGGACCCAGGTCATGTCTCTTGAACATGGCAAGGTGCACCAAGGAGAAGTGAAAAAACAACATTGTTTGCATCTAGGACAGTTTCGCTATGTGTCCCCCCCCCCGTCAGGTTTTTCTTCTACTGTACACAAATCATTAACTGGAGCACTGATGTAGCAAATGATTGGCATGCATGCACAAGCACAGCTAAAGTGTGTGTCTGTAGCAGTTAAGTGCAGGTTGTTGTGAGCTTATCGCTAGCTGAGCGCTGGAATGGTGAGGCAGCGGTTAGCCTCAAGGTGCAATTCCATTCATTCCTGTATAGCGAGAGACCGGCAAATAATGATTTTAATTTGAGGGATGCCGTGTGATGAGATGTGATGTGATTTACTATGACACTATCTGATAATGTTTAAATGAGTTTCTCTCCCAACAAGTCACAACAAGAGTTAATTCTGACTTTCATTTGAGTGACGTTTAATTGTGATCCTGGAGGTGATGCATAGCACAGCGTAACCAAAATGAAAAAGTATCACATCATAAATAAAAAGACATTCATGCTGGTGGGACCAATGGAGGGCCCACCAGTGGAGGTGCACAAACATGGCGGTGTACATGTCAGAGCAGGAGCTCGCTTTGAGGCAGGACGCTCACAGACTGAGGAACAGACAGTTACCCGGGCCCATCAGTAAAGCTATTTCACGTGTAACCTGAGCAGCCTGGCTTCCGAGATGACGGCTGATCTTCTCTGATAATAAGGAGCTGAGATAAGGCGTTAAATGAAGGCTAACGACAGAGCTATGAAGACAAGTGTGGGGCATCAGGTCACATAGCCCTGCATGTCATGACCGCAATTACAAAGGGGGCGCCGCTCACCTCCTGCGAGAACCAACATCTGTAACATGCTGCCAACTCCTCCCGGTTGGAAATCGACTTCGTAATAAATATAAGTAACTTGACAAATAGATGAGATTGAATACATATCATTAGCCACTAAATAGCAGTTGCCATTTTGAGTCGACCAAAATTAAAGTGAATTAACCTCAGTTCTGGTTCAAACCAGCACTTTTCCTTTTTTCATTTCACTTATAGCAGTTTGACTGTTCGACATCCCTTTTCCTAGAAAATTCAGCAGATGTTCTATTTATTATACTCAGACTGCCAAGAATCTTGGGGAGGACAACTGAACATGTGAAGAGAGGCAAACTTTGTGTTGACCAGACTCCCCTTCTCCCACCAGAGAGGAGAATTTATGAAGTCAGTGGGGAAAGATAAGGCTCCTTCTTCGGCAGGACCGCTCAAACTACGAATTCCAGTGACCGTATATTCACAGACCAATGTATGTGTTAACACGTAAAGCTAAGAAACAGCTCTGCCCTATGACCTAAGAGCAGCCATGTTACAGGTCACAAATCAAAGTAGATCATAGACAAACCTCCCAAGATGGCTTTAATTAGGGCTTACCTTCTGGGTTTAGGTCATTTGAATTATGAAGGATTTTCTTTTCATGAAGGAATATGCAGATACATGTTCAGTTGTGTGCTCCTTTATTGATTCACTTTTTTATTTATGAGGCAGACATTTGCCTTCAGTTCTTCTTGTTTGCTATTTACAAAAGCAGATGGTCACCAGGCCCGCACGTTGGACATGCAGACAGCAAGAGAGAATCATTTCCTATTTGAAATCTCATTATGCAACACAATGATATTGCGTGAGCTGCCTTGCCACCCCTGAAGGATCCAGAGATTTACGGTTAGATACGTTATATATTCTATTCTATTTGCACTAATATAATATACATTTGCACTGGTACTTTGCATGATCCAAACTCACAGATTTAAATCTGTTATGGGCCTTATGCCATGTTTTGTTTTTAAATTGGGTGTTTTTATGCTGTGCCTCGTTTGTTTTTAGTTGGTCATATTATGTTTGCTTAGCTTGTTGTTTGCACCAAGGGTTTGAGAGTAATGCAATTTCAATCCTCTGTATGTCTTGTACATGCTGTAGAATTGACAATAAAACAGACTTTGACTTTGATACAAATCAGAGCAGATGAGGGGCGGTCCAGACAGGAGGGGGCTTGTTAAAGGGTCTCGGTTTTGGATTACAGGGAAACATCTTCCCTTACACAATCATCAGTGTTGCCAACTCTCACGCTTCTGGCATGAGGCACACTCTTTCACGTTCAGTCTCACGCTCTCGCACTGAAGGCGTCCAAGCAAGCCAGTGAGTGAGTGTTCATATTTGGCTGAGTGAGCATGTGTGGTCATGTGTAGATTTGTCTGTGTGTGTTCATGTACTAGTTATGTGTCTTGAGTAGGCGTTCTTTTGATTTTTTTGTTTATTTCTGGTTCTTGCCACTTGTGAATTCAATAAAATGGTGTAGTTTTGGTATTGGAAAAGACACATATTTGGCTTTCATTAGTGAATGAACCTGTGTGCCCTTTATTGGATTAGTGTAGGCTAACACTGTGAAATTATTGTGAAGTTTTGAGTATTTCCCAGGGTGGTGTAGTCAAGCTATATCCTTAAATCTTAGAATATAAGGTCCTGCTCCTGTCACGTGTGTAAGGTGAAAACATTTTTAAACCCTGATGGTGAATTGAGTCCAAATATGTGCATGTGAAAAAGTACCATGGCATCAAAATCTCACTCCAGCCAGGTGCCCAAAGTTAGCAACCCTGCCATCATCTCATAGGGGAGGACCAAGACAAGACAAGACCAGCCACCATTCATAATCTATGTCCTGAGCAGAAAGGGGGAACTGTGTAGACACAATGCATTAATTAGTTCCTTTTTAAGGGTGTAAAAATAAAAGCTGAAGATGTAAATTCTGAATGAAACTGGCAGCTCCGGCATTGAAATCGCAGTAACTTTATTTTCTTTTGTTATGCCATAGAAATGTATGTGAAAACAGCATGTCGAAATTGCAGTAACTACAAAACATAGCTAAAAGCAAAACTAAACTGCAATAACTGCACTCTGGCTGTGTACTCTGAATGACAAGGGAAGCTAGATGGTGAGATAGCCACGGCTAGCTCCACCTAAATTTACATACCAGTTTTTCCCAAGCTGGTGTCTGTAATTGAAAAATATAAATCTTGTTGATGTGACATCTTGATAATTGTTATTCCACATTACTAAATGACGCAATCGCAAACATGCTAACATGCTGACATCAAGCAGGTATAATGTTAGCCATGTTCACCATCTTAGTTAGCATGCTAACATTTGCAAATTAGCAATAAGCACAAGGTGCAGCTGAGGTATCAGTTTTGCGGGTGGCTGGTTATAAAAACACAAAGTATTGGAAGAATTGTAATCTTGACCTGATGGTGGCGCTAGATGAAAGACAGGTCAGGAGATAACCAAAGTCAATACGATTCATTCTCTGGGGACCATGAATGTGTGTACAAAGTTTCATGGCAGTCCGTCCATCAGCTGTTGAGATATTTCTGAAACAATGACCGATTGACAGATAAATTACCTACAACGTTTTTATCTGCCATTAATGCTCCCTGCCTTTGCATGGCAGAAGAGCATGAGGGCTATTCATTGACAAGCAACAAGAAGTAATATAAATGGTGATCATCATCAAGCAGACAGAGGGCTGAAATACTTGCTGGTCAGGCCCAGGCATTTATCTAAGCCTGTGAAGTTCTCCACACAAAAAAGAGAAAATTTAAGAGTGGTTCTCAAATTGCCAAATTCCATTTTCTCCTTGATGCATCACAGTGGTGTGCTCACCTAGTAACTGGTAAACACACATCAACAATGACTAAAAAGCATTAATGAACCTCAATATATTCTCCAAAGAAAACAGTTTAAGTGTTGCCACAGTGCAAAGCCTGAGGAATATCACCCCGCTGCTATAGCCTACGTGCCTTCGGGGACAATGTTCACTTCATACAGTGTGTCTGCTTCAGTTGTGGTTTTACTGATTTATTGTGTCAATCACATTCACTTCTGGAGAAACGATATGCCAAAACAACACAACATAAGGTGTCCCTGGCTGAAAGGCTAACACCTGACCACGATAAAGAGCTAAAACTTAACTGCAGACATTATGATCTGCCATAAAGTGTCTGAGTAACCACATCCAGGGGCCAGAGCTCAGCCTCAGACAATGGAGACAAAGACCTCATGCATGTGCGACACGTGCTTGAAAAGAAACTAAGACGTCGAGGCGTTCAGTCAGACGTTATACATGTGGCCTCAGGGGTGTGCTGCCTGTTATACTACTGCATTGTTAGTGTCTGCGATGTGGTCAATGTCAGGGTGGTGTTGGACAGGTGCTCCTCTAACATCTACTTGACACATGGTCATATGACATGCATTATTAATTAAAACCCTACAAAGAGAAGAATGAGTTCTTTGGAAATTGAGGCGTTATCGTATTCCTATTTCAGTTGTTCACAATCGGGACACTCACTCTGGTTAATGGGCATGCATATACCAAATGTGCCTTTCATGCAAACAGTGAGTATTATAAGGTGGTGGAAAATAACTACTACTGATTTAATACTTATTTACTTGAATTTTTCCATTCCCTGATACTTTATGCTTCTGCTCCAGTGATGTGAGCTTGTCACCTCTTTCATATTACACGTGGCCACTTGATCCACTGTTAATAAATAAAATATTGAGTATAGCTGCTTTAATTTAATGACCTGATCACGTCTTCCACCACCAGACAATAAGAATGCAAGATTTTGCTTTTAGACCACTTTATCTCAACATTTGTCAGTAGTCTATTAGTATGACTGTTTGCAATGTCAGCTTCTTACATGCACAAGTCAGAGGAATAGACGAGGTCTCATTTGACAAATTCAGTGTGAAACACCTAACCATACCTTTGACTCAAATCTAGACGCGTAATACTGTATACACATCTAGCCCTGGTCTTTGGTCTGAATGTGGGAGGAAGATACCCCCTATACAGAAAGCTGCGCCTGTGCTACATGGCAGCGAGATGATTAACCATGAGGCCGGCTGCCTGTGGCACTGTGCAGACATGTTCCATTCTGTCACAGCTCTGCTGCACATAGGCACCAGTTCACACGGTCCCCCCGTCTCTTGGCAAAGCGAGTGGGAACTTTAGAGGCTCTGCTGACAGCCTATACCAAGCATTTAAGAAACTGTGGCTCTGACTGACTGTTTAACCTCTTTTTATTGTAAGATGGTGCCCTCGATACATTTTCAAAACAAAGACATTCAGAGCAGGCACTTTTCAGGACCTTTAGTGCATACATGTACATTTTGAGCTCAACTGCAATACATAAAATCAGTGTGAGATGCTGAAGGAGATTTTTTTTTTTTTTTTTGGTAGCCCAAATGAGAAAAAAATGAATGAATTGTTCTTCGTCTGTGATTCACATATTATACAGCAGTGTCGGGAAAATGAACACTGAGTCTTATGGCAGGTATTCCCCCCCAAACAGTGAACATATAAGCTAAGCATTCTCTTCAAACCAACCCCCCAGTATCATTGAGTCTATTCAGAGTGTGTGTGGTCCAAGTTGAAAACCCTTCACTGTTTTGGGACTCCGGCGCCACCTACTGGTGTTTGCAGAAATGACTGTGGTGTTGCACAAGCTGATGATCTCTATGAGGTCAGAAAAATCATTAAATATAAAACCCTTCACCATTTACAACAAAATCAAAACCTACAATAAATTATTTAAAGGAAAAAGGTGCTTACATTCCTATGGTTATAGTCACATGTTCACCCTATATATTGCACCATGAGTGGCCTCAGGTTAATTCATCCGCATCCATCTGCTCAGCCGGAGAATTCAGGTTGCTGTCCCCACTCCTTCGAGTCTCTTCTGTACATTAACATGTACGCTGTGCATCTGTAAAAAAATAACAGCATTAATCATTTTTAAACAGAAATGTACAGATCAACGTTGTGCTGCTCAGAGTTAGGGCAGGTGGCATTTTAGGGTCTGCCGGATGAGACGAGTCCGTATTTCTTTGGTGTCATAAAAGCTGTAGGGGGAAATTATGAATAAATTTGAAGGAAGGAACACAAAGAACATTTCGGTACAATAAACAGGAATAAAAAGTGACAATACAGCTACCAGGTGTTAGGGGAAAAGCTGTTGAAAGACAAGACAACGTGACAGACAAGATGGATTTCCTCTGCTTAAGAGATCAAAACTTTGAAAGCCCTCCTGGCAAAAACACACTCACCTTTTAGCCTTTAATCTTCACTGAGGAACAGACAATAAGGCTTTGTCTAAGGATCTAAAGCTCTTTCCGCGAGTGGGAAGATAAAAGCTGCATGATGTCAGCGGGAGTCAAGCATTTAGGGCTTTAAGTGTTATTAATAAAAATCTTAAATTTAACTCTAAAAGCAACTGGAGGTCGGATTAAGCAGGCTCACATGTTGGAGTCACATGTTGTTTTTTTGTGATTAAAGGCATGGTTACTGTATTCCACATTTTTTGAAGGTGAGAGATATTTTTATGGATGAGGCTACACAGAATTTGAGTTGTTAATGTGAGAAGGAATTAAAAGTCTGAATAGCCTACTGTATTAAGATCAGAAATTTTACTTTACATATCCTCCTTCTCAAAATTAAAGGCTTGACATTTTGGGAAATACACATATTTGCTTTCTTTCCGAGAGTTAACGAGAAGCTCGATACCAATCCATCCCAAAGAAAATGTTGAACTATCCCTTTAAGAGGACTGCGTAACCCTCATGCACCGTGATCAAAAGAGCCTATAATAAACTGAACAGACATACATTGATGTTGAGCAATTTACCCATATTGTCCTCCATATGCTGTCTTCACTTTATCCCAGGAGACCTACGTGTTGGAATGTAAATCAAAGACCAAATGAATCGCAAATATGCATAAAACAAAAATGATAGTAACACAAAAATCCCTCTTGAACAAGTGGATATAGCTACATAGCTATATTTCCCTTTCCCTAATAGTTTTAGGGAGCAAATCTAAGATATTTCAGATACAAGATTTCACAACATACACTTTTTATACTTTTAACTTACACTTAAGATATACAGCATTTATGCAAAATGTCTCAAAGGCTTTGAAACAGGGACCTACACGTCTAACTATGCATCGTGAATCGTTATGAAGTGACTCTTCAAAAGGTACAAGCCAGAAATAAATTGCATTCAAGTCAGAGAGATTTTGTCAGATTCAATGTACCTGTTCTACTTGGCTGTCATTTGCAAAGTACCACTGCTGGTTCACACAGTGACGAACGTACGCAGTATAGTGTCCGAACGTTGCTTCCCCAGAGTGCACTACCACTGCATGCAAAGTGTACTTGCAGTCATCCTGGAAGAACAAATACACTTGTGGATGACAAAAGATACAACGTTCGGATAATTTATGGGAATTTATTAATTTTTTTTTAAAAGTACCTGGGTAAAGCGTGAGGAGAAAGCGTCTTTGAGAATCTCAGAGAAGTCAAAGGTCTCCGGAAAGGTAACACTGCAATCAAGCTTTCGTGTGTAACCACGGCTATTGCGAAACCTTTTCAGGTGCATGCACAGGATACGAGGCAGGGAGCGCAGTTTGAGTTCCTGAGAAAGAAGACGGATGATATTTGACTGCAGTTTCTTCATATTTTCTGAGATGAATTTAAAACCAAGCTTTACCTGTTTAGATGGAGTCTTCTTTCCACAGCTTTTACAAAAGCAGCAATCTATGCCCTGTAGCTCCTGGGCTGCAAAGAAGTTGGTCATGCAGCCTTCCTGAAAAGGTTAAGAATACTTGTAAGTTTGAATCCAGGAATGTTTAAAGTAATAGTTTTGGACATTTTTGGAAAATGTGTTTATTTGCTTTCTTGGTGAGAGTTAGATGAGAAGATCGAGATGCCTGTTAGCCAGAAGAGTGGTGTCAATCTTCTCATCTAACTTTCGGCTAAAAACCCAAAATGTTCAACAAAAACAATCCACATCTAAACAAAAAAGAAATGGCACCAGAGAATTGCGATCTTCCTTTATATGCAGAGACAGGCTTAGCAGGTAGCTGTCATGAGTCTGGAAGGAAGCACAATCTAAACACTGCAGGCGCGTCTCCACAGAAATCTTGTACAGATTCTGGATTTTAAGAGCCTGGAAGAGAAAAAAAAAAAGCCAAGCAAATGTAAATGATGCACTTTCACATGAAAAATAAAGTTACTGATTAAAGACCAACCAGGTTTTTGTCATCCATCTGCTGTTGTATCAAGTTCATGATTGAGAGGAACACCTCATCAGCATCATGCTGCACAGAAACTGCACAAAATAATCTCATTGTCAGACGATGTGAGATAAACCACATCAGTATGCGACATTAATTTATCTAAGTTAATTTCTCCTTACGTCGAACACAGTTTCTGTCCAGGCAGTGGAGGAAGGCATGATGGCGAGTAGGCTGAGGGAGGTCGCTCCTCATGGCCGTGAGAACCTTCTTTAGCTGCAAGGGGACGTGACAAAAGTCCTCTCTCACACCAGCTGCGTCCCACCTTGTGAAAATCATAAACCCTCATTAATCCTCATTTATTTTAGCACCCGAGTAAAGCAGCCGTGTTTCCAGACTGACACCTGTGCATTTTTGAAATACATTTCAAAGTCCTCATTGAATTGTCTCAACACACATCTATGAGGTATCTATGCTTAGGAGGTTATTAGACATTGCGTTCGACCCTGCGAAGGCCCAGTCACACGTCTCATAGGCTGAGTTGTGATTCCCCGAGCCGTTTCGTTGTATTGCTTTTACTGCGTGCACGCATGTTAATACACTGTTGGTGTTTTTAACATCTGTCATTTTAACGTGGCCTAGCCGCTCCCCTCTTTGCATCTCGAGGCTGCAGTCACTTCATTAGATTTTTATCTATAGTAGATATAGTAGTTATTTACTTCACTTATCTGTAAAGGGAATATCTGGTCATCTTTTTGCTGCTTTTTCACCAGGCCTGATTGTGGTGTGGACACTATTGTTACTGAACTGATTTTAGTGAGTTTATTGCATGGTTTTCCTGTTTTTTATTATTCAGTCTGTTTATTATTATGAAGTAGCATTCACTGTCTAAATATAGAGCAGAGCATTATTTTGGTTCCTGTTTAAGATGTTGTTGACTTGTATAGTAAATTAGTTTACTTAGTAACTTCTTCTGGCAGGCAGTCTGGTCTTTCCCACTGAGGTGCTCCACCCATGGGTGAAAATATTCTACAGTTACAGATGTTCATAATAATAATTTACAACATACTGTAGACCATGACAGTGTTTCATATATCATTGTTTGACACCGATATAAAAATGTGGGTTGTCTTAAATTGTTTGATTGGTCTCTTGTGACTGACTGGCGTGGTCCCTCTCAGTCACCCGGCGATTAAACATGACTTGTTGTAAGTCAGGATCATAATGAATATGAAACCTAATTTCCTTACTTGTCTAGTAGGTCTGCTAGTTCCCAGGTAGCAGAGAAGGTCTGCAGTAAAGTGTTCACACAGCAGGACAGATGGTAGTTGGAGAGGCCCCTCATTCCTGTGACAGACCATCAGAAACATTAAAATAACTGTGTGATGACCCAAGCATGTTATCCACTGCTGGTAGACATCAGGTGCCCAGCTAAGATCAATACTGTATAGCTGTGCAGAACACACACCTCACTTGTATATTTTATTAAAATAAACAAATCAATCATTGTATAGAAGACAGAGCAAGAAATACATGTTTGGCTTATTAGTACAAGTTCCCCAAGTACAGCCGATGAATAGCTGGTTTATTTTTCACAGATCCAAGGTCAGAATTTAGTTTTCTATGTCACTGGTGCACACATGAGGGATTCATTGGCTGTAAAGAGAAAAATAGTTGTGTGAAATGCAGTAATATTGTAACTCTGTTACAAGAAAGAAGTATTAGCATCAAAATGTAAAACTGATCACAGTAAACGGCCTCATTATGCAGAAGGGCCCGTTTCAGAATGATATATATTACAGTAAATCATAATAATACATCATCATTTATAAATTGATTATATTTTGTATTAATAATCTGAATCTGCAAAGAACCTACAGTTGGAATAAAAAGTACAATATATCCCTTTGACGTGTAGTGGATGGAAAACCAAAAACAGTACAGCACTTGAGTAAATGTACTTAGTTACTTTCCACCGATGGGAACGTGGTCTGCTCACCGACGCGGGGGTCCCTGAACCAACGCGCTGAGAAGAACCAGCACAACCTTTCAGACATCACAGTGTCGGTGAACCACCTGAAGGTCCGGACACGAACACAAGGTCCCCCTTGGATTCACCAAGAGTCAGAGAGTCCAGTCTGTTCTCGGAGGAAACGTCGCCGTCACATCGTCAGCTGTTGCTTCACTTCCGTTTGACGGGTTTCGCTTCGCTTTGGTGGAATCGAAACTTAAAAGTTGCCGTGCGCGCGCTGTAAAACATGGACGCACTGTAAAACATGGACCCACTGTAAAACATGGACTCACTGTAAAACATGGACGCACTGTAAAGCTGTAAAACATGGACTCACTGTAAAACATGGACGCACTGTAAAACATGGACCCACTGTAAAACATGGACGCACTGTAAAACATGGACGCACTGTAAAGCTGTAAAACATGGACTCACTGTAAAACATGGACGCACTGTAAAACATGCACCCACTGTAAAACATGGACTCACTGTAAAACATGGACGCACTGTAAAGCTGTAAAACATGGACTCACTGTAAAACACGGACGCACTGTAAAACATGGACCCACTGTGAAACATGGACTCACTGTAAAACTTGGACTCACTGCAAAACATGGACCCACTGTAAAACATGGACGGACTGTAAAACATGGACGGACTGTAAAACATGGACGCACTGTAAAACATGGACTCACTGTAAAACATGGACGCACTGTAAAGCTGTAAAACATGGACTCACTGTAAAACATGGACGCACTGTAAAGCTGTAAAACATGGACGCACAGTAAAACATGGACTCACTGTAAAACATGGACTCACTGTAAAGCTGTAAAACTTGGACGCACTGTAAAACATGGACTCACTGTAAAACACGGACACACTGTAAAACATGGACTCACTGTAAAACTGTAAAACATGAACGCACTGTAAAACTGTAAAACATGGACTCACTGTAAAACATGGACTCACTGTAAAACATGGACACACTAACCTTTAGCTCGCATGGTGTCGCGGATAAGACTTGGCATGTCTGGAGGAAGCATTCAAATCCTTTATTCAAGTAAAAGTACCAGTACCACACTGTAAAATATCCCATTACAAGTAAAAGTCCTGCATTGAAAATACTACTTGAGTAAAAATATGTTTGTATAATCAGACAATTGTAGGCAACTTAAAGTATTAAAAATGGCCTTGTGACTTTTTTATTATTATACATTATATAATTAGATTTGTATTACTCATGCGTGAATGTAAAAGCAGGAATTTACTGCTACGGTCAGCTGGAGTGGAGCTGATGCTTAACTTTTTTTGTGTAAGACCTGCAACCTAAAGGATGTGTTAGTGAAGAACTGAGATGAATTTATGGGCAAAGCTAAGAGCAGTGCACCATAAAGACTCAAAACCAGGCAATAAAATCAATCTCTCAGTCTGTGGAGCATCTTGACATCGTCAATATCTTTGCTTGGAGTAACAAAAAGGTGTTAATATGACTGATGTTTAAACAGGTTTGATGAAAACATATTGTGATTTTCAGTCTTTTACAGTCCTTTGCTCAGATAGAACGGTGCAAACATGGCACTCCACGTCTGTTTGATCAGCTGAAGGAGTTTAGAAATCCACATGAATGAAGACGGAAGAGCTGCAGGGGGGAAGAACAGGAAGAAATACACAGTTATTCCCAATCAAATGTTTTACACTTCCAACAAGCCTCGTGATGAAACTGGGCTACAAAGAACACTTAATCCAACCTGGATCCATTCGAAGAAAAAGCATGTAGAGAAGGACGGCAGCCAGAAAGAATCTCCGGAGATGGAATGAGCCGGAGCCGGCCAACAACAGTTTTCTATAGAAAAGCCTGAGTGTGGTTCCAAGTTTATGGAGTACAGCTCCTGTAGAACACAAACACAATCAGAAAGATGTCAGTCAGAAAGATGATGCATGTCATAAGGGCTGAACTGAAATGTGAGACCTCGACTTTAGACCGTACGTGCAGCGATCTCCGAGTCTGGAGTGATCCTGGGATTTAGAGGCGGTTCTCGACTCTGTTGCTCTTTTTCTTCCACAACTTCCCTTGCCGTCTGCCTCTGGTCCTCTGTGAACACAACGCTTCCAACCTCGCCGTCTATCAGCTCCAGAGCCTCGTCTCTCTGTCCAAGAGGGACGAGGATATGCAGCAGGTACAGCTCTGCCACCGTCCTGAACCCCGTCACTCTGCTGTTGGACGGACACTGTAGCCAAACTCTGACTGCCTCCTGCATCACGGCTGGCTCTACCACCTGGGAGTAAAGAAGTATGCTGCCAAAATGAGAGGAAATATGGTCAATATGGATTTTAGAGTTGGCGAAATTTGAATTTGTTAATTTTTGATAATCAATTAACTGTTTCAGTCATTTATCAAGCAAAAAACGCCAAATATTTGTTTTGGATTGCTGTTGGATAAAACAAAGACTATGCAGATGCCTAATTGGAAAATATAATGTGCATTTTTCACTTTTTTCTCACTATCTGCAGGCAAAACGATTGTGAAAATAACCAGCATATTATTGAATATATTATATAGATAATAACATATCATTGGATCGTGAAAACAGCCCTAGTGTATTTATTAATTTCTCTGATTCTCAGGGATGTTTTTTAATTCCTGGCTTCCTCTCACCACATCTGCATTATTTTAGCTGGTATTTTCTCCTGGTGCTCATACTGCTGCAGGACCCAGGAGAGGACCCCCCGCCACTGATTCAGCTCAGCCAGTGCTTGAATCCCTAGGATACAGAAGCCAGCCTTAAACTCTCCACATCTGCGGAGAGAAAACACATTAGCACGCCGTGACATTACACACCCAGGCTGCAGGGAGCACTCGGGTGCTGTGTGGTGGTGCATTTAGATATTCACCGGTTGTCCTCTTGCTCCACGTTGGCAAGACTCTCTAGGCCTCTGTCGCAGGTGTCAAAGGCTGCGTGGAAATCTCTGTGGACCATCATTTGCTCTGCAGCAGCGTCCAGCATGCTGGACATCTGCGTTAAGGAAGACGTGAGCGGAGGGCTGCAGACTGAGCTGAGGCTGCGAGAGGGAGCCAGGCTGGTTGAACAGCTGCTCATGACTATCGGTCAAATTTAAAACAAACGCTACGGAGATACTACTTTACTTTGAGCATTGCAGTTTATACCCGTTTGCCAAATAACCCTGTTTGGGGCTTTGATTTGCAAACTAACCCGGCCTCAATATCTTGTTTATCGTCCATAATCCCTCAACTTCCTGGTTTTCGTCCACTGGCCAATCGTACGTGACGCTATTCAGCTCGACTGACGCAGCCAATCACGTTGATGATTCTTCAATAACGCGTCATCATTTTGAAGCCCCACTTCTAAACACGTGTGGCTCGTAGGCTGCCGCGTCTACGGAGAAACGTTAAACAGCTGAACTAGTTTTCTGTAAGTCACTTACTTACTGTTCACATGTAGAATAATGCTAACACTCTGTATTAATTTAGCAATGCGGAACTAGCTAGCTGTGAGCTAACTGTACCACAGTAGAATATGTATAGCTAACAAGCTAGCAAACTGTTTACTTAGCTTGCTAGAGTTAGCCATGTCTTGCTAGTATCTAGCCATGTATTGTAACTACCACGAAATAATGACAATGTATAACGTCGACTTTATAGTCTTGTTGATACGTGGACACATTCGTTATAACTATGATGTTACGCCATATAAATGACCCGTTTAAGCTTATTAAAGGCCAAAGGCAGATTGTTAGGAGGTCTGTTTTGTGCTTAAAAACTGCCTCCTTCAAGCATTAACAGTGGATTAAACGTGATGTGTAAAACTGGAACTGCTGGAGTTTTAAACTTGTCACCATGTTGTTAAAAGACTGCTGTTGAAAATTGGCCAGCTGGCTAATAGCACGTTTACAGACGTGTTGTGCGTTATCCTTGTAAATAAGAAAATTACGTTGAATGGCCAGTATTTCTCCCTTGGCTTTTTTATAATTATGAAGGTGTCGTGATCAAAAACAAAGTGAGGGATGATGGAGCTGTTCTTAATATAAAACATAATATATTCATACTTGTTAAGTGTTGGGCCTCCAGTGAACGTGTGCTCTTTGATTTTGTCATCTAATGTATCCCAGAGGAACTTTATTTTTAATAGGAAAAAGTAGTAGCAGTGTGGGGCCCTAGAGAACTGCTTACTCTCTCGCGAAAGAGTTGGATAAGAATTTGAAAGCCAATTAATCTGACTGATTTTTCTTCTTTTAGATCATCCGTAAAATGGCAAAAAGCCTCCGGAGCAAGTGGAAGAGGAAGATGCGTGCAGAGAAGCGGAAGAAAAATGCTCCCAAGGAGCTGGCCCGTCTGAAACAAGCTCTGAGTCTGGACAAGAAAGGAGAAGTTGTCATGACTGACATGCAGGAGATCGCCACTGTGGTGCCAGCTGACAAGATCAAGAAGCAGACAGATGTGGATATGGGAGAGATGGAGGGTGACGGTGAGTGACAGATTGAGCACAACCTGGTCCACAGGGACTGTACTAAAAGGTCATTTTAAACTGGTTCTGTAGATTTGTCTTTTAGGCAGATTCGGCTCATGTTTAGTATCATCCTGGGTTGCTTGAGAAGATGACACAAAACTGCAAAGTATTAGAAGTTCCCAATTATTTACATCATACACACAGCACTACTGTGATACTTCTGTTGGAAACAAAATGTTTATTTATTGTCATCTTATTATTAGTCAATCCGTCTTTTGTGTTACAGATGGAAAAATGGACATGGACAGCAAGCGCAGCAAGAAAACTCAGTTGAATGAAAATGGTCAGTACCCTGCATGGATGAGTCAACGGCAGGCCAAGAAACTGAAAAGCAAACGCATGGCAAAGAAAAGTGGCCAGGGCAAGAAGAAGAAGGGTATCTCCTGGTGAACCAGAGGAAAGACCTTTGTTTTGCCTTAAAGACTTTTGATACAGAAACGCAGGATCGTGTCATGTATTCTGTTATGCATGACGACTGTGGAGTTTCTGCTATTAAATCTCATTATGTTCAGTGGATTACAAGATTCATGGTTGTTCCACAGAGCTTGTTACTGTAAAGTAATTCACTGCAGGAAAATGTTTGTTCTTATGGAACAGCAGCTTCATCTAAATGTTAGGACACGTGTATGTCTGCCTTTATCGCACCATAGCGATGCAAGTGATTGTCATGTATTCTATACTACAATTTAAATCTTTTCATACTCATAAAAACATAACTTACAGATATATGGCTAAAATCATTATTACTGGGGCACCATAATGAGTTAAGGCTTGAGAAACCAACCATGAACCAGCTTAGAGTCAGACTGGGGACATTTGTAGCATGTCATTCCCCATTTACTCACCTCATTTCATGTTATCTCTCTACTGTTAGAATCTCTAAATTAATTGGAATATTTTTCTAATATTGCTGCATATACCATGATATAGAATGTATGCAAAAATCATAACTGAATGAACTGTGTTGTAAATAAAACACTTTTCACTTATAACTTCATTAACTGATTCCTTTCCATTTGTAACCACACTTTGCTTCGAATCATTCATTTGGAGAGCAGAATTATGTCACATGATAACATCATCATGATACGTGAAAGATGATAAACGATAATAGCCGTTATTTTACTTTTAAGTTGACCCTGATGAGAAATGGACTAATAAATGTTGTTGGCTTACAAACCACAGAAAACTGCCTGTAGAATATTTTATTGACTCACGTCAGTTCATTGCAGATACACGATGTAACTCCTTGTCACTAGCATAGGTTGGTCATACTACCCTCAGATAGTACACAGTAAAAGTGTAGAAATCAGCTAATCCGAATCCATTTTGGCACATATTTGCTGTGATTTATTGTATAAATACTGTGCTAAAATAAAATGCCTTCTGTTGAACAACGCGAGATTGTGCAAAAATGGAAGCTCCCTGAGCATGTCTCACTGCAGCAGCTCAACATAAGCGGACGGGAATAGGCCAGTGCGTCCACGACACTGCCCCTTCCACCAGCCCTCGTCAATCATCTCTATGTTGGTGATGATGTCATCCGGGTTGAAGGAGATCTCATCATCAGCCTCTGTGGAAAAGTAGACCAAAGGATTTGTCTTCACAGAAGTAGAGAGGTGATTACTAAATGTTGGAACACGAAGAGTTGATATGGTGTCACACCTCCTTCATAGTCATAAATTGCTATTGCCTTCTTGCCGCACGTCAGGTCTTCATAGTCATTGTCCACTGCTGTAAAAGTAAACATTGAAATGAGTTTGAGTATTTCATATGTGAAAGGTTTGACATTTAACTGATGGAAAACAGACCTGTTGGCTCAGGATGAGGCGGTTCAACGAGCTCCTCGTACTCTCCTTCATCCTCCTCATCATCCACATCTTCTGACCTGGCAGGGAGCGGGGGAGCATCCAGGTCGAGGAAATCGTCAGAACGTGGAGGCAAGGCTGGGGGATTTTCGTATTCTGGTTCCTCCTGGACAGCATAGCATATTGCCAGCTTTATCCTTTCAAACAGATGAATGAAATATTCTGATTTGGTACATTTGATATTTGCTTGAACCCGTGTCTTACCTCTGGTTCTGGTATTTCTTCTATATCCGGCATGTGCTCGTAGATTTCTTGTGGTGGCATGTCATACTCTCCATCCACATCTGGAACAGGTGGTGGACGGATTTCCTCCTCTCTGCTGCTCTGCTCCTAGATGCAACACAATCATTACTATGCATGTTCATTTTTTTATCTATTTACACGCTGAAGTGCAGGGTGTGTGCGTTACCTCCTGTCTGCGTTTGGCTGCCTCTCGCTCTCTGCTCTCTCTGGCTTGTCTCCTGGCTTTCTCTTCTTCAGCTTTCTTCCTGTCGTCTTCGTCTGAAGCCTTGGCCAAGTTCTCAAAACGTGCCTTCAGTTTTCCTGCGCCTGCACTCGCTGCATAATACAGAGAAATGTATGTGAATACAGTTCATTAGCAATAACCTCTGCCTTGTCTCCAATCGTTTAAATGTGTGGAACTCCTCAGCACGGGTGGCTTTAATTGTTCACCAGAAAGACGACACAGTGGGGTTGATTATGTTGAGTGAAAAGATGAACTTACAGGCCTCTAGTGGTTGTGTTCTTTCATAACCAGAGTCCATGTCTGAGAAGCCGGCTGCACTCTTAAGAGGAAGAAGGGCAATTATCATGATGGAGCTTTATCTCAGTCAGTTGTACTACCACAGCTAGCCCTAAGTTGGTCCTTTATAGGATATAAGCTTGACTGAAACCTCTGCCAAGCCACATATATCACACTCTCCATACGCAGCTTCAGAAATTGTGGTATTTTCACAAATATGTATTCATATTTTAATATACACATTTGATATTTGCTTGAACCCGTGTCTTACCTCTGGTTCTGGTATTTCTTCTATATCCGGTATGTGCTCGTAGATTTCTTGTGGTGGCATGTCATACTCTCCATCCACATCTGGACGGATTTCCTCCTCTCTGCTGCTCTGCTCCTACATGCAGCACAATCATTACTATGCATGTTCATTTTTTTTATCTATTTACACGCTGAAGTGCAGGGGGTGTGCGTTACCTCCTGTCTGCGTTTGGCTGCCTCTCGCTCTCTGCTCTCTCTGGCTTGTCTCCTGGCTTTCTCTTCTTCAGCTTTCTTCCTGTTCTCGTCGTCTGAAGCCTTGGCCAAGTTCTCAAAACGTGCCTTCAGCTTTCCTGCGCCTGCACTCGCTGCATAAAACAGAGAAATTAATGTGAATACAGTTCATTAGCAATGACCTCTGCCTTGTTTCCAATCGTTTAAATGTGTGGAACTCCTCAGCACAGGTGGCTTTAATTGTTCACCAGAAAGACGACACAGCGGGGCTGATTATGTTGAGTGAAAAGATGAACTTACAGGCCTCTAGTGGTTGTGTTCTTTCATAAGCAGAGGTAGGGGAGTCCATGTCTGAGAAGCCGGCTGCACTCTAAGAGGAAGAAGGGCAATTATCATGATGGAGCTTTATCTCAGTCAGTTGTACTACCACAGCTAGCCCTAAGTTGGTCCTTTATAGGATATAAGCTTGACTGAAACCTTTGCCAAGCCACATAAATCACACTCTCCATACGCAGCTTCAGAAATTGTGGTATTTTCACAAATATGTATTCATATTTTAATATATTATATATCAATATTATTCATACAACCAAACTTGTACAAGCCAATATCAATATATGAATATTATAGCCTGAATTTAATGTACAACAGTTACAGCTTACTAAAAGTGGCATAACAAAACAAAAACAATCAATATTAATGCCACTAATATGTAAATTAGCTTTGGCAATAATGTGACAAACATTCATGCCAAAAGCCTTGAATAATTTCATATGAAACACCTTAAAATGTAAATTTAGCTATGACAAATTTGAATGCGTATTTTTTTCCATTTCGTTACATTTTACAGAATAAATGCTAATCATTAAATCAGAGAAATACCCTCCTGATTAATCAAAAATAATACTAATACTGACCTTATCCATGCGGTCTGCCTGTACTCCATAACGACCACCGAAACCTGCTTTGTAATCTAAACGGAGATCAATCTGATCAGTCTGATGTACTACAAGTCCTCTATAATTATTTTAAAATGTACACATGTAGGCGCTTCCTCACCTTTTTGTGACTGGTGTTTCTCCGTCTCGCTCTTATAATCGTAGCCCAAGGCAGCTTTATCCACCTTCTCCTTCTCAACACCAAACTTCCCTCCAAATCCCTTTGAGTAATCTGAAAGTGAGTACAGCATAAAGCAATCAGATGACAGGCGCAAAACGTGTCAGAGCTGACAGATGCAATGACTTTAACTTGCCTTTCTGTGACTGGTGCTTCTCCGTTTCCCCTTTATAGTCATACCCCAATGCAGCTTTGTCCACCTTCTCCTTCTCCACCCCGTACTTTCCTCCAAATCCTTTAGCGTAGTCTGGTGAAAAATAAGATGCACATGCCCCATAAAGAAAATGTCAAGCAAATAGTGTCAAAACTGACAATTGCTACAACGTAAACTCACCTTTCTGTGACTGGTGTTTCTCCGTTTCCCCTTTATAGTCATACCCCAATGCAGCTTTGTCCACCTTCTCCTTCTCCACCCCGTACTTTCCTCCAAATCCTTTTGAGTAATCTAAAATGCATTCGGAAATTCTGGATGAGTCATTTGTGTTAGGTAGCATCTTCCTAAAGGAACATGTGCTGTAAGTGAGAAGGACTTACCTCTCTGAGATGCATGTTGCTGCACCTCTCCTTTGTATTCAAAGCCCATGGCAGACTGCACAGACACGGAGGCACGCATTTAAGGTTTGTATATTGCTTTAAAGACCCCCTCTGACATTTAAAATACTTTTGAATAATTATGTGTCTGATATGGTTTTCCCAAAAAACTTCAGTTAACTAGCTATAAGTGAAATCTACTCTAGTTCTTCCATATTTAAAATTCTTAAAGGCTTCGATCTTCAATTTCCAAGTTGCATATTGAACCACAAACTAGTCGTGATGTCACAAGATCGTGCTTGTAGTTACAAGTCTTTAAACTCAGATGTAATTCAAACGCTGCATGTACATAATTCAGTAAAAGTAATAACAATGCAAATCTTTGAGAGGAAGGAGACTCTCGACTCTCTGCTTGTCTTATCACCTTGTCGACACGGTCTTTCTGAACACCAAATTTCCCGCCGAACCCTTGTGCCGCATCTTTCTGGGAGGAGTGCTTCTCGACTTGTGCCACGTAGTCGTTCCCCAAAGCCACCTGGACAGTAGAGATACATTTATGAAGAGATTCAGCCTACAGCATACGGCTCATATCAGCCGTGGATGCAGAGTAAAGGATGAAATTGACTGACTGAATTGAAATATGGCGGTAAAAGGAGAGGAGCTTCAACCTTGTCCATGCGGTCCTTCTCCACTCCGAACTTCCCTCCATATCCGTATGACGCTTTGGGAGTCTGATCCTTCTGCTTCACCTGCTCGTGCTCCACAGCCACCTTGTTTCTGAGCTCTGCAACACTGGAAGGTCATACGGGGTTCAAACGCACAATCAGAGCAATATTTGCAATTTTTAAAGCATTTATCAGCAACACCTAACATAGTCGTGCTTGACAAACGTATTTATACAACACAATTCATACACAAGGCAGTTTCTAAGAGCTTTACGGCCTGAATTTATGGTCTCACCATGTCAGCAGTGAGAAAGCACAGAGTCAAAGTGTCATCATTATATATTACCCATATTAGGAGAGACTTGCTGCCTGACAGCTTGTGCTCTCACTTCCTCTTCCTGCTGCTACGCAGCAGCACCCAGTCTGACCCGCACACCTTCTCAACAATCGTTCATTTCCAGACACACGGGGTTACGCATCTCTTACCTGATGTGCTCTTTACGGCCCGAGCCCTCGATGGTCTTTGCCCCCCACCGCTGCTCCTGCTCCGAGACGTCATTCTGAAACACAAAGTCAGAAAAGGCTGACTCGTGAGTGTTCGCACAAACATGCACAGTGGCACACACTCCAGGAAGTACGCAGCACCTCAAAGTCAGGGTCTGTCTCCCAGTCGTCGCCCTCTGCAGCCACCTTCATGCTCACATTGTGGCCCACGGCTGACTTCCACATCTGGGGAGGTAAAACACTATGAGCCACGCTGAAGATGGTGTGCAACCCTGATTAATGACCTGTGCACACATTCAAAACTGCATTGGCTGCATTGGCAGTCTATTCACTGGTTATTTGTTATAATGATAAAATAAACTCATGTACAAGCACAAGCTCTGACCACCATTTGCTGAAGTCCCCAAAAGGGAAGTTAAGCTATTTTCAACACGAAGCTTCATTTCCCCATAATGAAACACACTTCTGGACTTCATGTAGTAAACAGACACTGAAAATATCAAATCTACATATTATTTAGGGAAATTGCTTACTGGAGACCTTAAAATCTTCTGTAACACACTGAAAATAACATTATTTATTTCTTGAGGGAGGAATAAAATCTATTCTTATATTCATCTAATTAATGCTCGGATTCTATATAACCTTTACTGTATTTATTTATACATATTTATTTATATATATATTTGTAGCTGTAGGCAAGTAGTTCTAGTAGTAACACTGGACACATTAAGTTGGAAATGTTAATGTTAGACCCACCCATTTAGCTGCATTGTTTTAGCCCTTTTAAAGCCACTGCTTTCCTGCATCTGACTAGATCTATTTCCTCAATGTCAGTTAAAAGAGGAATAAAAGCACAAAACGTGAAGGCATGTTAGTGAGTTAGCCAGAAGTCAAAAAACAAAACATTACCTTTTAGCTGTCAATGCAATACGTTAGTGTTTAAGCTGGATTTTACACGACAAAACGCTCTCGCAGGTCTTCACGCAAGTTGTGACAGTTTGATGGGCGACGCGCGAACGCGGCTCTTCCGCACGTGCACGCGCGTCGACGCAAAAACAGAGCTGAACGTCGCGCCCGTGCAGAATTACGTCATTAACAGCTGACGAAGGCGCGTGCGGCTTTGATGTCGCCGTGGCGTTAATTATTAAGACGCTTTTAAACAAACAGAAGAGAAATTTAAAGAAAAATGAAGACACGCTGCATTCAAGTGCGCGCGGAAATGCGACAAGAAATGACCAGACAACGTGGTGATAAAGAGTCACCGGGGACTTTTGGGGTACAGGAGCTGCTACGACGACTTCAGACCACAAGCAGTGAAACAACAATTGTGGGCTATAATTTGGGGTAACAGCTGCTTACTTTAAAACAAAAAAAAAACCCAAAACATTCTGAGCAGAACTGGCTGTGATTTTGCCAGTTGTAGAGCGGTTACAACACCAGGGGGCAGCCTCACACAAATTTAAACCTGTGAGCGTTCAGACTCGAGGACCACAGGGACAAGACAATCACACACACACACACAAACAAAGTGGTTTGTTGGTTGGCTTTTGTTGTTAAATGTGGCTTTCTTGTGCACACAGATTGTCACGCTGTCAGATAATATTGGACAAAAAAAAGTAACTAAAAATATGAATGAAAACCTTTTCTATCAGATTCAGGCACTCGCACAGATAATCTCCCTCTGGGGAAATTTCACATCATGCATGAAATAAATTAAATACACCGTTGCTCCCTCATGAGCTGGGAAGGCAGATTATAGATAGCAGAACAAGCTACGAAGGTTTGCATTGTGGCAGCAAAGGATTGGCGCAAAGCTGGTTAATGTTAGAATAAGAAGCTGGTAAACTGGTAAAACTGTAAACAGGTGAATCTGGTGAATTAAAGGTAAACACATCCTTGAAATAATTTACCAACTATGTCACGCGTAATAGCGTTTTCGAACCTTTTGAAGCTGACACGAAAATCAATTTTGTAATTGTTTAGCATCACTTGGATGTAAATCATGAGGAAGGCTATTTCAGCACTCAGCATGCCTTTTTCCTTCCCCAATAAAGTCTCTGTGTGAATACTTACCCAAGTTGAATCTAGACCAAGACTTCAGGGAAACAGTTTCCACCCAGACTTCCCTTCCACTTTAAATAAAAAGCTTTGAATGTGTTAGTGACCGTTTCAACAAAAACAGTGTGTTTATATCATTCTTCTTCCCGTATAGAGATGGATGCTTGTGTTTTTAAGACCATCATTTAATTATGTGCATTTCAAAATGTCACAGTATGTCATGACTTACGACACTGATATTAACCTTCAGAAGTTGTGATGACAACATTACAAGCGTGACTGAATACATGGCCAGGTCAACAGGCAAAACCACTCATTAGTGATAACCCATTTATTGTTATTACTTCACAAATGAAAGGAAAATGTGTTTTCATTTGCTGAATTGAAATTTACTAATCCCAAACATTAAACAAAATCCCACACAGCGAGCAAATATAATGCTGGACAAGATCAGTCCCTGATCTAAACCACCAACACTTTTATTACATTGTATTTTTCTCTACAGCCCTTTTTGACAGCTATTTACAGTTTAAGTATGTTTCAGTACGTGTAAGATGAAGAATGTGAATGTGAAAAGATGCTGAGTACCAAACCACCATCCTACCAAAAGTAAGCGATTAAATAAACCGGAATCAAGAGGATGAGGTCAATACATATGTAGGTAGTGGACAATTGTTTTAACTGTTGGACAATAAATTATGCTACAGAGTAGTCTATAATGAGATGGATATCGTTAGAAAACACAGCAGTGTTTCTTCTCTGGAATGACTCTACATGGTGGTAAAACATTGCACCTGAACGGCAACTTAATCCGCCATTAAAAACTACAGAGTAACATCTAAATATGCGCAACAGAAGCAGGGAATCGTATTTGATATGTAACAGGGAAAACCCACATCCAGCGGACGTACATAATACATGTACACATACATACAAAAATCAATATAATGCTCCCTTTTTTTTAAATGTGATTTTAGAGGAAATTAAAAAGCAAAGGAAAACACACAATAGGAATGTGTAAGAAAGGAAATTGCACTGTGCTCCATTTTTGTGCATGAAATGAGTAGAAGAGGAAGAGACTGGACTTTAACAGCACGTCCTGAACCTCAAGCCATCCTAAAAGAATGGTTCGACATTTCGGGAAATACGCTTATTCGCATTCTGGCAAGGGTTAGATGAAAAGATCGATACCACTCTCATTATCTATCCCTTAAATACAAGGTTAGCTTAGCACATACATGTAGCCTGTAAGCGGGAAGAGTAACCTGGCCGGTCAGCTTAACCGTTAGCTTACTACAATAACGTAACAGAAAACTGTTTAACCTCTCCGGCACATCATTTCCGTCTAGTGGCTATTTTACTGTGGTTTCTGTCCAAATGAAAGCAAACAAGCTATAACGTGTTAATTAGCGAACTTCTGAGTCGGTTACCGTATAACAGAGAGAGGCTAGCGGTCCCCCCCCTTTCCAGTCTTGATGCTACGTTAAACGTATGCTAGCTGTGGCATCATATTTAACGGACAGATATGAGCGATCGCAATCTCCTCTAAACAAGTGTAGTCCCCAAAATATCAAACTTTTAGTTTAACACAAAGTGACCCTTTTATATCCGAATCTAAAGGCACGCGAAGAACACCATCTGCCAAAATACTTGATTATGAATCTTATAGATTTTAGAAATAAAAATGAAACATTGTCCCTTTGTGTCCCCTCTGGTTGGGTTTTGAAAAACCTATCATGCACCCTCAGAGTCATACAAAAGCAACATAGTTCAAATCAATGACAACAGCTTCCTATATAAATCTACATACTTTGGCTAAAAGATTATGTCCTGTAAAGTGCAATGTTTGTGTGTAGAACATCCTTCAATAATTTATTACATGTAACAATATAAAACATATTGATGGCTTGGGTTAGGTCTGAGTCACATCCCCCTCTCTCTTTTTCATCTGTCAGGTTTTGTTAAAGGGAGCTGGTTTCAGAGGTATCCGCCCAGACACAACAGCAGCAGGGCGTGCACAGTGAGCAGATAGAGGCTGAACAGCAGAGGGGTACGCTGGCGGGAGCAGAAGGCCACCCGGAGCATCCGCACTAAACCCGGCCCACCTACCCGAGTCTGCAAGAAAATTGAGGCACGGTTACAGGAAACATTGAGCTAATAAGTATTTTTTAAATTATTATTAAGATGACAAATGAGGTGGTGGAGGAGATTAGCGGAGCCTTACTCGAGTGACAGCTCCTTCCGGCGGCTCGATAAACACGGCAGTCTCTGAGTGATCCTCCTCTTGTGCAGAGTGCCATTTAGCCTGTCTGTGACTAATAATCATAAAAAAACCCAACAGATGTTAGTTGTCATATTTATCAGAACTAAAAAAAAAAGGACTTGCGTTATTATGCAGAACAACATTTAGTCAAGGACAATCTAATTATCAATGCCTTATGTACACTCTATACCCTTAACATATGGAAGAGCAACACAGAGGAAAATAAAGCCCAATGTCATCTCTTGTCATCTATGTCTGTATTTTAGACCTGAAATTAATACACTGATGAATCAATTAATAGACTAAATTAATTAGCAGCTATTGTGCTAACCAATTAATCAACAATTATTATTTTCTTTAAGCAAAAATCCACGTAAAAAAAACAAAATAAATAAAAAATCTACTTCTTAATTGTGAATAGTTTCTGCTTTTCATAGTCTTCTACTAACTGAGTACATTTGGGTTTGGACTGTTTGTTAGACCAAACAAGCAATTTGAGATGTTAGCTTGGTTTTGGGACACTTGTGACAATCCTTTTTTTTTTTTTGACATTTTATAGGCCAAACAATTAATCGAGAAAACAATTGACATACTAATCGATTGTTAGTTGCTTTTATTTTTCATGCTTGTTGTTAGATATTCGGAGTCACGTAGCTCTGCTTTGGTCTCCACTAACTCCCGGGGGGAAATATCTGGCTCATTAGGTGCTAAATGCTCCACGATGTTCCCCAGCTAGTCACTACGTTTGTGTGTCTGTAGTTTGATGCTGTGAAAGTAACGTACAGTGGGTTCATCAAAGCTTTTTTTTGCTAAAAACAGATGCATGGAAATGGCTTTGATCAGAGTGGTTAGACTGAAATAATAGCAATCAAAATAGTAGCTGAAAGATGCTAAAAAGCGCCGTAGAACTGAGGTGAACTGCAGTCAGGTGTTAACTCTCTGTGGGTTTGTTTTAATATAAAAATATTGCTTATAGCAGCTTCCATTTCCCTGCATAGGATTAGCAGTCTCTTTCATCTTGTATCACATGTCATACCGTTTGAGTCGATCCTGTGTGGCCATTAGCTGCTCCTCAGCAGCCACCCTCTGCTGCATCTCTTCATCCACCCTGATGTAAAAAGAGTTAAAAATCTATTAGTGTCCCTATGTTTTAACCACACCACTTTTAAAAACAGTTTTTCTGGTAAGGTTTGACCTCTACTATACCTTCTCTGTAGATCTTTGACCTCAGCTATGTAGGCGTGGATGTCAAGCAGGCCACTTCTCTCCTGTGGGGCTCCAGGAGCGCTGTCCACTTCCTCTGTGCCCTGTGAGAAGACAATGACATTGTAGATAATTCACATGATATGCAACATCCTTATCTACATCTGGTTGATTTTATAGTTTATATTATGAAAGACAAAGATCAAAGTAATGTTTCTAAAACTAAGGTTCAATTATTTATTCCCGATGTATGTGGAACTCACAACCTGGGGGTATTTGGGATCAGGGGTCCCAAGATTAAAAGGGATAAGAAGGACAGGCAAAAACTCTGTTACACAATATTAACTTATTTCCTTAATTTTCTCAAAATTTGTAAACTTTGTTTCTCATGAAATACTAGATACTTTCTTTTTTACCTCTTCAGGCCTCTAAAAAAGAAAGAAAAACCCCTACCTCTCTCTGGTAGTGCTCCTGCTGAAGTTTGGGCTTATGGGTGCGGGCGTCCTCTAGCATGGCGGTGAGTTGCCGCAGTTGTTGGTCCCTCTCAGAGAGCGTGGCGAGGGTCTGCTGCTTCAGCTGCTCCGCTTGAGCCGTCCAGTCGATACGCTCCAGTCTAAGAAACGCAAGACACACAATTTCACACACATTAAAAAAGGCTTTTTGTGCCATCTTGCTTTGTTAAAACAGTGGCTACGATGACAAAAACGCTGGCTCTGTGCCTCACCTGAGAGTTTCCATTTCCTGCTTTCCCATTTCCACCATATTCTCTAGCTGCATTATGACACCCAACATGTCTTCATTCTGCTTTTTCTCCTCAAACAGCTCCTGGCTGACTTTAATCAGCTCTCCTGCTCCCAGTCGTGTCAGCTCTGACTTCTGCTTTTGGAGCTCAGACGTCTGTGTTTGAAGCTGCTCCAGCTGTGCACAAAGAGAAGGAAAGACAAACAACATGTTGAAACACTGTATATGTCAATGAAAATCCACAAAATACCAGAAGCATTTATTTCCAGGAGAGGTGTAGTATCTGTACATTTATGACTAAAATATTTACTTTTTTGTTGTCAAGACACATTACTCACCAGTCTCTCCCTGTCATTCTGCAGGGCTTGTAGTGCGTTCTTCAGCCCCCACACTTCTCCAGTGGAGCCTCCGGGGCTGCTGTGTGCTGCGTGACCACCTGCCTTGCTCCTCTCTTCCAGCTTCTGGCTCACTTCCTGGGCTTTGTTTATGGCCTTGTCCCTGCTGTCCTGGAGGGAGGCCATGGCTTTTGAGAATGACTGGTTCTCTGCCCTCAGCTTCGTCGTCACCTCTTTCTCCTCTAGCAGCCTCTGTTCGACAGCCAGCAAGTCTCGGGCCAGCTCTGCCACCCTCTCCTGAGCGCTCTCCGACTCTGTCCGCATCACACCTCCCTCCCATCGCAGCTCAGCTAGCTCTTTGCTCTCGCTTTCCTGCTCTTGTCTCTCCTTCAGTAGTCTCTCCTCCAAAGCCTCCACTTGTTCTCTCGCTGTTTGCAGCTGCTCCCTAAGCTTCTCTACCTCTGCACCGGGAGCATCTGTCACCTGTGACGCTGTCGTAAGGTCAACAGCCTGGCTAAGACTCTCCCTTTCCACTCTTCCTGCTTCTACTTCTGTCTCTCTGGCTCTGCTAACACTCTTTAACTGACTTTCCAGTTCCTCACGTACCCTTTCCAGAGAGGCAATACGCTCTCGCTGAGCTGTCAGAAGCTGTTTGTGTTGGGAGTCCTTCATGCTCAGGACTTGGTTAAGTTCATCACGGTAGCCGTGAAGCTGAGCGGACAGCTTGGCCTTTTCAGCGTACAGGTCGTCTCTCTGAACCAGCAGAGAGCGCAGCTCTTCTTTCAGGCTGTTGTTCTCCCCTGCCGCCTCTTGGATCAGACCGTCCTTCTCCATCATCACCTGGGAAATAATACAAATATTATGTTGGCTACTAAAACAAGCTCTACACATTATAAGCTTTAGGTTTTTTGTGCATTACCTGCAGGTGTTTCTCCTCTAGCTGTTTGTAAATGTTGAGGACTCGGTCTCTGTCATCTTGCAAGGAGCTCATGGCCTTCATGAAAGAGTCCAGTCTGGCTTTTCTGTTGTTGCTCTCCTCCTCTGTCTTTCGCAGTTTTTCTTCCAGATCCCGCACTTCCCCTCTTCTCTGCTCCAGCTCCTTCTCAGCTTCTTGTGCCCTGCTGTCAGCTTCCTTTCTAGCCTCCTCTGCAGCCTGCGATTTGAAATACATAAGTAGTGTGAGAAATGTGTTAATATGTAATGTCTGCCAAATGATTTCTCAGTCAACATCCATGACCAACATATAGTATGTACTGTAGATGAAAACATTAACCTCAGCAACAGCTTGTTCCTTCTCTCCCAGCATTTCCACTTCCCTCCTTTCCATCTCATTTAACTCCATCTGCAGACTCTCTGTCAAGGTCTTAGAGGACCGCAGGTCTGTCTCTAGTTGCTCCACGTTCAAACAAAGGCGCCTCTCTTCTGCCTCCCTCTCTCTCAGCTCAGCCCTGGCCTGGTCGATCTCACCCTGCAGCCGACCTACAGCCTCCTCCAGAGCTTTGGCCCTCTGATGGAGACTCTCCACCTCCTTTTTCAGGGTTTGGGCTTCATTTTGTGCAGACTGCAGCTCAGTTGTACTTTGCTGAAGCTTGCTCATCTCCTCCTCTAGGGCAGCCTGGCTCTGTGTGACTTTCTTATCCTCCTCTTCCAGTCTCAGCTGTAAATCCTTTTCTGCTTTCTGTAGTCTGAAAGAAAATAAACTTGTGAGTCTTGAGCAAAAAAGCAGAACATAATCAATCCAAGGAAACAAGTAAATAAGACAAATACAAAGATAATGGCTTTACCTGTCTACTGAAAGCTGAAGTTCCTCTTTCAGGGCAGATTCTCTCTGAAGCTGTTCTGCCAGATCCTTGGCCCGAGTTTCAGCTTCCCGAACTTCACCCTCCTTACCCTGCAGTGCATCATTATAGCGAGTCTCCCATTGCCGGGTCTCGTCCAAAACTCTGTCCCGGTCGTCTTGCAGTGAGGACATACAGCGCGAGAAGGCCGCTAATCTGGCCAGAGACTCGTCCAAACGGGCTTGCATCTCCTGGGCCTTTCTCTCAGCTCCTTCTGCGAGCTCTCTGGCCTCCAGAGTGGCTTCCTCCTCCTTTTCCCTTTCATTGTATGCATCTTCCAGTCTCAGCTCCATCTCCTTCAGTTCGGCTCCCAGCCTGAATCTCACAGAGTCGAGGGTTTGCTCTGCCTCAGCTTTCATCGAGGCCTCTTTCTGGTGGGTATTCTGTTCGAGTGTTGTTTTCTCTGCTAAAACCTCACTTGCCTTCTTCTGGGCCACATCCAGCTCGAATTTACAGCTAGCCAACTCTTTTTCAGTCCTTTTCAGGTCTTCTACAGTTTTGGAAGTCTCCAGTTGGGATTGTTCTATTCTGTTGTGGAGCTCATCATGGCCTAGCTGCAGCGCCTTAGCTTCTCTACCCACTTCACTGATCCTCTCCTGGTAGTGGATGCAGTCCTTCTGCAGCTGACGGACCTCCAGCTGCTTCTCCCTCAGCAGTTCCTCCAGCTGACGCACTCTGCTCTGACTGCCTTCTTTGACCCTCTGAGCAGACTTCAGCTGTTGCTCTAGTTCCCTTTGCTTACCCGACTCTGCTTCGGCTTCAGCCCTTTCCCTCTGAGCTTGCCTCATGTTCTCTTCCAGCCTGGCAGCCCGGTCACGCTCACTCTGAGCCTCTGCTTCGAGTTCAGCCCGCTCCCTTTCCAACCTCTCCACCTCCCGCTGCAGTTCAGCGAGGTGCTCCCGGTTGTCTGCGGCCTCTTGCTGGTAGCCAGCGATGCTCCCGTTGAGCTGAGCCAACTGGTTCATCAGGCGCTCCTCCAGGTTATCTTTCTCAGTTTCAAGGCTTCTGAGGAGCTCTTTGAACTGAGCTTCCCTCTTTGGACCCTCTTCAATCAGGCTCTTTTCTCTCTCTTTGCTCTCTTGGAGGCACTTCTCTAGAGAGGCCATAAGGTCCGCTTTCTCTTTACTCTCCTTAAGATCTCGCTCAAGAGAGGCCAGTTGAGCTTTGAGTTCAGCCTCCTGTTGCTGCCACTGTTCCCTCTCTGCATTGACAGCTGCCTCCATCGCCCTCATTTTATCCTCTAATAAAACTTGCACTTTAACACTTTCAGTCATTTCTGCTTTTTCTTTTTCCTCAGCAGGTTGTACATGTGTTTCTGGTGCAATCACTGCAGCTGGCATCTCTTGTGGGGTTAAGGGTTGTTCTTTGTCTTTAAACTGACTCTCAACAGGCTCTGCTCTGGTCATGATTACTTGCGATTGCTGGGCAGTGACAACCTCTTCTACAACAGCTGCAGAGCTAAGCAGAGTAGCCTGAATTTCATTGTCCTCTTTCTCTCGTGTTTGGGCAAGTTGCTCCCTCAGCTCTTCAATCTGCTGCCTTAAAGAGTCTCTTTCTGCCCCTGTAGCATCCAATTCAGCTTTCAAAGCCCCCAGCTCATCTTTAAATTTTTCGACCTCAGCTTTGAGAGCCTTGCCCTCTTGTTTTATCACAGTCTTTTCCTGCATCTCTCTGAGTCTCTCGTTCTCCTCCTCTAACTCCAGTATTTTCTGCTGCTTTGTTTTGGCAAACTTTCTCATTTTGTCTTTCACTGTATCCACCTCTTTATGTGCCCCTTCTGCCTGTCTTTCAGCTTCCAGCCTCGCAGCCTCATGCATCCTCACCCTGGATGCGAGCTCCTGTCTCTCCTGCCTGGCAGCTTCCAGGACTCGTCTCACTCGCTCCGCCTCATCGCTCACATTTTCATATGACTTGAGCAGGGTCTCGTACTCGTCCTTCATGCCTTGAACCTTTTCCTCCCATTCTCTGCATGTTCTGGCAGCATCTTCTTTCGCCAACTCCACTTCTCTCTTACAGGCATCTTTCTCATTCAGTATGCCCTCCATGGCAAGTTTGAGGCTCTCACAGGATGATCCTAGGCTTTGGTTTTCCAGTAATGTCCGGTCAACCTCATCAATCAGTCTAACTCTTTCCGTTCTTAGCTTCTCCAGCTCATCTTCTGCGGATTCCTTTCTCTGCTGCAGATCAGCTATGAGCTTCTCAGATGAAGCTAGTTGTTCTTTCTTGGTTTTGTTTTCTTTTAAAGCCTCTTTGCGAGAGATAAGAGCAGCCTGAAGCTTCCGCTGAAGCTGCTGGATCTTTGCCTCGCGGTCTTTTTCTTCCTCGTTCTTCTGTGGAACCTCAAACTCTAACCTTTGGGTTTTTTCTTGCTCAGCCTTCAGTTCGTCCTGTAAAGAAGATATTAGCTGATCTTTCTGAGACACTGTGTCCTGTATTGAGTATATGAGAGAGTTCTGCTCGCTTAGCTGCTGACTTAACTCCACGATTTCATGATTTTTATTACCAAGGAACTGCTTGAAGTCCTCCACTTCTGCTTGAAGAGTTGCAATGGAAGATGTAGAATCTGCAGATGCTGCTTTGGATGCAGCTTCCATCTCTGCTTTCAGGGTTTCAGCACAAGACTCAGCTTGGTGATGTTTTTCTCTAAGATCATTAATTTCCTCTGAGAGTGCATCAATTTGTCTTTCCTTTTCTCTTAGTGCTTGTAGCTCTTTGCCCAGTTCCAATAATTCAGTGTCCTTCAGCAACAAATTGGCCTGGGTTTCCTGCAGCTGCTTCTCTAGGTCTGTGTAAGCCACTCGCATAGTCTGGATCTCTCCTCTGAGAGATTTCAGAGATTCCTCCATTTGTGCAGAAAAGACGTCAGACTGTTCTGCAGGATGCTGAACTGGATCGCTGGATTGTGGTTGTAGTGAATCAGTCTCAGATGTGGCAAAATCCACCCAGTCCTCCTGGACCCAATCACCTACTGCTTGCTTTTCTAAATTTTCAACCAGTTGCTTGGTCTGTTGAAGAGGTAGTTCTTCTCTTTCAGCGATCACTTTTACGTCTAACTCTCTTAATTTAGTCAGAAGACCATCTCGCTCGAGGCTCTGTACCTCAAAACGTTCCATGAGCTCGCTGTATTCTTCTTTCTGCTGCTTCAGCTGTTCACGGTGGTGCCTATCTTTTTCTTTTGCCTTGCGGATGGTTTCTTTGCGAGATTCTTGGGCCTCCTGAACTTTCTTCTGCAGGGTTTCACACTCTGCTTCAAGAGACGCCACTTGGGATTGTAACACAGTTGTTTCAGAAGAAATGTCAGCCTGCTGAGAGTTTTTGGCCTCTTCACTTAGCTTTCTATTCAGAGCAAGCGTCTCACTGAGAACTTGATCTTGCCAACTAATTTTCTGCTCAAGAGTCTCAACGGCCTCCTCCTTGGATCTTAAAGCTTGCTCGAGTTCAGTGAGTTTAGTCTCCATTTCCTGAATCTCGTGTCCTCTAGATTGCTGTACCTCTGAAACATTTGCAGGAGTTTCTCCCTTTGCAGTTTCATCTCGCCCTTTCCATTTCTTTGCTTCTACCTCAAAATCAGCAACCGTTTTCATGAGCTCTTTGCGTTGCACAAGTGCAGCCTGCAATTTCTTCTTTGTGTTTGTCAGTTGGATTTCCAGCATTCCATTCTCCTTTCGCAAACTGACAAGTTCATCATCTACATGTGCGGCTGAGTCTTCATGACTTATTTTCTGAGTCTCATCTCTGACTTTCTCAAGTTCCACTATCTGCTCCTTCAGTTTATTGACTTCACCGTCTATCTGGAACTTCTCTTCTTCTGCCTGGAGTAGTTTAGCAGACATGCTGTCGTTGAGCTCCATCATCTCTTGCTCTTTTTGACTGAGACAGAGCTGTAGCTCACTGATCTCAGAGTCCTTCTTTGACAAAGTGTCATTGTTGAGCTCTGATGTCTGAGAGTATTCCAACATGCTGTTTTCAATATCTTGAAGCCTCCTTTCAAGCTCAGAGGAGAGGAGCTCTCTGTCCTCCAGCTGAGCACTCAGCATCCTGACCTGACCCTCCTGTTCAGAGAAAGCTTGGCGGGCCATTTCCAGATCTGTCTGCAAGGCCTGGATCATCTCTTCCTTGGTTTTACTTTCACATTTTAAAATGTCCATCTGTTCTTCTAGAAGCTGCATCTCAACACCAAGTTTCTCCACCCCAGAACTGCTTTTCAGCTCCAACTCCTCTCTGGCTGACTTAAGTTCCTCTGCAAAACTATTAGCCTTGGACTCGGCCTCTTCTTTGGCAGCAGTAAGGGACTGTGTGTCTTCTTCCAGGCTCTTGATTTTCTCCTTTGACTCTGCAGCAGCCTCTTTGAGCCTCTGAAGCTCAGCTAAAAGCTCACTGTATCTCTTCTGAAGTTCCTCAGCTAAGGCCTGAGCAAAGACCTGGCCAGATGGCACGTTACCATCTGCCGTGGAAGAACTCTGCTTAGTTAGATGAACTTGAACAGTCTCTCTAATGATGACAGAGGAGGACTCAACTTGAACTGTGGAAGTTTCCTGCTCCATGCTTGTTGCCTCCCATGACTGCAGCTGCATCTGGCCAAAGTCCTGCAGGATGGATGGCCACTCCTGGCCTCCATCTTGATTCACAGCTTCCAGGAGGGTCCAGCTGCTGTGGGCCACCTCTGAATCACTACTGGCGACCATCTCATCTGAGGAGGTACCTTTGGATTCTTCTGGGGATTCAGACTGATGTCCAATAAGCTCTGGGCTACTCTCATTATCAGCAGAAATGGAGAGGACTGAGGTGTCCTCTGCAACTAAGGTGGTCTCCTCTTCTTGTACATTCTCCATGGAGTCATGAAGGGCTGCAGAACTGTCATGGGGGGCCGTACTGACATCCGGACCCTGATCTGGAGTCTGATCATAGTTTTCACATGATTCAACCCCACTGAAGCTGTGCTGTTTAGCCTGTCTGAGAGACTCCTGCAAGTCAACCAGCTCATTGTCTTTTTCTAGTAGCTGCTGCTCCAGTTCCAGTATGCGCACTGTGGAAATCAACAAAGGAGAAAGTAATTACAAAAACATCACAATTATGTCAATAAAAAAACCTCATATAGTTTTAACAGTTACTTTACACAAGCAGTAACAAATCTGAATTCAATTCCACATAAAGAATAGTGTTTTGGGAGAGATCACCAACAAATCCAGTTTTTGTGCCTTTTTTAGATTCAGGTGAATCCTGTGCCGATGGTTCAGTCACATCATCTTTTTCAGACATCTGAAACAGAAACAAAAAAAAAATGGAACTAGGAACAATGGGAATTAGTGGGATTAAAACTTTTTTATCTTATTTTTAATTATTTATCTGAGAAAAGGTCTGTAAGATGACAATTTAAATCTCTATCAGCCGATATTTGGCTGTGGTGTGAAGTGAAGGTCAGGTAAGACATAACAGTGGATCAGTGCAGAAGGGATTAGAAGCACTTCCTCGCAGTGAGATGAAGTATTGTCTGTCTATGACCCTGCTTCTGTCCTGTCTGAGACTCACTTACATCACCTGGCCAGACACCAATTATATCACCAGGATTAGACCAGTCAGACTGTTCTACTCTCAAGATAAAAGTTGTCTCTGCAAACTTAATTTTAGTGAAAAGGGAAAAGCACATATGGCACACTTGTCTGACTTTGTAGATAGAACTACTTTAACTTCCTACCTCAGCTTATACTAAGCTTACAGCCTCACATCTTCCACTTCAACACCTTTTTTCCTTTGTATATACAGAGACACAGCATAACTGAAACCCATTACAAAAACATTGAGAAACCTGATGATAAAGCTTGCAGAGTATCACAGAGCTTATTTAAGATTTCCGGTTGAAGTCTCAGGTAAAACAAGCTGCTAAAACCTGGTCTTAAGAAGATAATGATCCCCCAAACATGGCTCCTGTGTTTCTGACCCCATTAACACCTTGCATTAACGTGATCTGTGTCTGTGTAAGTAAAAATGCATGTTAATGCAAGGTGTAAAAGTCTTCAGAACAGACCGTGAATGGAGTGTGTTCAGATCTATGGTATGAATGAAGTCTGTACGCACAACCCAGCAAGTTTAAGAATTACCTAACTCCTCCGCTTCCTGCTAGCTTAAGCTGCACGGCAAAAACTACAAGTAGCAGCTAGAAGTCTTCCCTCACAAAGTGAGGGAAAAATAAATGACAGCAGTCCATGGCATCGCTTCCCTTGAGCTGGGATGCACTAGCCCTGCCTAACTTGTTTACATACTGAGAAAAGAGAACACATTTTAATACCATCTGTATCCAGATACAGATCATGTGTTAATAATACCAGGTAGAAATTGTTTATTAGCACTGACCGTTACAATTTGTTGCTCCAGCTGTTGTATCTTGGCTGTGGTTTCCTCCTGCTTTCTGTCTAGTTGTTCTGAAAATCAAGAGATTCATATTAAAATATCAGTGCTTCAAAAAAGGATTGACATTAACACACCGACTTTCATAAACAGATAAATTTTCTTACCCTGAAGGGTTTCCATGGTGTGGGTAAGCTTGGTACAGTGTTCCTCGCGCTCACTACGTTCATCTCTCAGCCTTGTCAGTTGTGTCTCAATAGAGTGCACAGTGTCCAGGAACACGGAGAGGTCAGCAGGGAAGGGCATTTCCTTTGCTGCTTGCACATCTTCTACAGCCAGAGAACATAGATGTCTCCAAATTTCAGCCAGCATCTCATCCTTCTTCTGGGCATTTTCATGTCCCCGCTCTAGTTTTTCAATTTCTGACTTCTCCCTCTCTGAGGCGTCCTGCCTGACATGATCGAATGCCTCTCTCATGGATGCAAGTTCACTTTCAAGCCGAACTATTTCCGCTCTGTCTCTCTCTGAGGCATCACGGCTCGCTTGGATGGCTACAAGCTCAGCCTCTTTCATCAGAGCCAGTTCCCTCTCCATTCTGGCAACTTCCATCTTCTCCTTCTCCAGAGCCTCTTGACTAACATGCTCTGCCTCTCTCAGGTAGGCCAGCTCGCTCTCTTGCTTCGCCACCTCAGTGCTCTTTATTTCCAAGGCCTCCAGGTTGGTTCGGAGTGCTGTGAATTCTGCATCGGCCCTGCTGGCCTGCGCAGCCCACTGCTGCCTCTCCTCATCCCTCTGCTTGACGGCCTCAGCCAGCTCCTGCTCCATCTGCCGGAACTGAGCAGTCAAGATCTGAGCAGAAAGAGAATAAGACAGAGAAAAGGCATATAAGTGGGTGTGTGTTGTGTTGCTCAGCCAAACAATGTACATTAATGACCTGTCATCGTGATGTAGGGCGTGTGTGTTTGAACAGTTTTCTTTTCATCAAGCAGGAGCAGTATTTATTAGAACTGAAGCATCTGTAAAAATCTTGCAATCTTGCAAAATCTAAATCAACATACTTTAAAGTAGCTATACAATTGGCATCCAGTACAACAGGATCTGTACCTGTTTTTGGTGATCAGCACTGCTCACTTCCTGCTGCAGCATTTCAAGCACTTGGGACCGAGAGTTCAAGGCCTCCTCAAGCTCCTGACAACGCCTCTGTTCTGCATGCAGGGCCTAGGAGAAAGAAAAAACTGAAAATTATTGTATAAATGGTGAATGTATCTTTGAAGTGTTTAGTTACTGTTCATGGACTATGTTTAGACCTGGTCTGGAGTTTTTTTTCTTATCTGACTCAACTACATTGCTTTACAGGACAATGATGTTAAATTATTTTTAAAAGACTAAAAAAGTTGTTTTATTACATTATGTGTCTACTGTTTCACACAATAAACTAGAGATAAAATTATCAGTCAAATAATCGATAAATTGATAGAGAAAGATTTCTGTAATAATTTTGGTAACCGAGTCATGATTTAATCAAAAATGCTAAAACTTCAGTGGTTCCAGCTTCTCAAATGTGAATATTTGCTGATTTTCATTGTTTGTCTTCAGCATAGTAAACTGAATATATTTAAGATTATGACTGTGCAGTTTCAACATGTCAAATTAGCTTGTTGAAAATTATGACATGTATTATTTCTGACATTCTTTAGGCCAAACGATTACTTGAGCTAATAATCAGAAGATTAATCAATAATCACAGTAATTGTGAGTTTCAGCTCTACAAAAAACAAGAACTACTGGATCTACCTGCTGAAGCTCGCCGTCATGCTGAGACTGTGTTGTGACTCTCAGCAGCTCTTCTTCATGTTTCTGGATCTGTTCCTGGAAACGCACATCCTTCTCACAGACCACCACCTGCAGTTTCTGCAACTGAAAACAAAAAACACAACAAATCATTGAGAAAGAGCTTTCTCATGAAACTTTAAATCACTCATTAAAGACGTAGCTATGTCACCTGTTCGGCATGGGCAGATTCCTTCTCTTGAAGGAGACGTTCTGTAGTCTGGAGTCGCTGCTGGAGCTCTCTGCTGTTGGCTTCCTCCTCACTCAGCTTGTTCTTAAGTTCCTGGAGCTCCTCCTCGACTGCAGCACCAGCTCCTGTGAAAGAGCTGTCTGGACTCTGCTGTAGACAAAACAGATGTTCAAGTCAGATAAAAACTACAGTGCTTGAGCTTCACTGTTAGTTTGTGGTTATCAAGTGGCTTATCTGTATAAGATTTTTGTTGTAAAAGGCAACTGGAGGATGAGTCGTAATACTCCTACAAGCACAAACTTACTGTTGCTCCGCCTTGTCCTTTCAAATCAGTTATCTGTTTGTTGAGTGAAGCCATCTTGGCTTTGGCCTGTAGTTTGAGTTTGGTGAAGCGAGCCTCAGCTTCTTCTTTCTCATTCTGTGGATAAACAAAAAGCAGGTGCTCAGTCATCAAAGACATTGGCATAAAGAATAGTGTGAACTGACTTTTGGAGTGCAAGCAAACAAACACACACAGGTTATTTACCTTGAGCTGTGCATCTTTTTTAGCCAGTTCCGTGTCCCTTTGGATGAGGTGGGTGTCTTTGTCTCGGATGAGCTCCTTCAGCTGGACCACCAGTTGTTCCAGGTGAGCCAGCCTCTCCATGGCCTCCTCGGGTACCTCAGCCTCCACTGAAGACTGGTCCTCGCTGGTGGGAAGCTGAGGAACCAGCATGTCCTGTTGAAGGAAACAGATAAGGTTTATTTGTCACAGTTAGTCCGACTCAACCTGTAAAACCAGCTAAATAATGTGGATAAGGTTCGTTGTCTGAAAAAATAACTGATGATATTATTAGGGCCATTTTCAGCTTGAGAGTTCAAATCTTTCACAAAAAACCTGCACGACAAAACAAGGGGCGTGGAGTGTGAAAGACGAGCTGTCTTTGACCCATTTCTGTACAAATAGGAAGTCTTAAGAAATTAGACAAGCAGACATTTCCCCATCATCACCCTCTTGGTTTTTTTCGATTGTTGCTCCAAATAAGACGTTCTGGAGAGTTTGACAAGACATAAAATCTATAAATACATATTTAAAAGCTGGGGACATAGTTTGCGATACTCTTAATTTGTTATAATTTATGTGTTGCTCTCTCACCTGTGGGTCTCCATCTGGGCCCTCCTCTCCAGAGAGCTCCTGGAGGACTGTGGCCAGACGGCTTAACATAAAGATGGCACTGTGAGGGGGAAAAAGAAATATCAAAGCTTTGAGGCTCAACTAACATTAGTAACATCTGACATATAAATAATTGCTTTGCTGCACCTGCGCAAGCCCTTTTCTGTCCGCTATAGATAAAAATGGTTGAAATGTAAAACCTATTTTTCAAAACCGTTCTGCTGCTGACGCTTTCTCCAATGTCCTCCATCAGTGTCAAGCTTGAGCATAATTTCAGCTGCAAGCATACATTTTAATTTTATTTATAGTAGCATTACTGCAGCCTAAAGTTAAACCTGTCAGACTCGTAATGCACAGTATATAGATATTTACTACGTCCTCGCCAAGAACAGCTTGAAGTGCTGTCTGGCGCTGATGATGAATGACACATCCTCTGAAGGTGTGAATGTAGACATAGACCCAAGCATATTTACTGTATTTTCCGTTTGTATGCACATGGTGTCTGCAGTCAGGGTCACGTTACGTTACACAGGAGCTGAAACCATTAGCCAATTTCTCAAATCATAGAAAATCAAATTGCAACTACACTGACAACTGATTGTTTTTCAAGTAATCGTTCAAGCAAAAGTGGCAAACAATCCTTAGTTTCAATTCTCAACTTTGCTGTTTTTCTTTTATCTTGTGTGATAATAAACTGAATATCTTTATGTAAGAAAAATGATAAAAATAAGCAATTTGATCAACTCATCTTGGGCTCTAGGAAACTGATGGGCATGTTATTTATATAATAATAATAATAATAATAATAATAATAATAATAATAATAATAACAACAATAATAAATGCCAAACCCGACAACAAAAGAGGCCTGAACACTGAATGAAAAGCAGTATTTTGAGAAAATAGTATGTCTATACCTAGAAATGTTATGTGTTTATTATTAAGATTTTTGGATATTTGGGCATTTCTGAGGACCAGACATATTCGCACAACCATGTTTATTCGAATAAACTGAACGAACTGAGCTCACACGAACTCAAAACAAACGTCTCTCCCCCCCCTCCCACGTCCAAAGCAACACATTGGCAGACAGCCCCAATCGTCTAGGTACTCCGATCAGGACCGGACGGAACCGACTTTACCCGAACCACCCTGCCGGACACTCCACTGCGGCTGCGTCACCCTTTTTGTGAACAGCAAAGATTACACCTAGCTAACGCGAAAATGGACGACAAACATTCCACGTCTTCAAACAGCAGTAGACATATTTGAAGATTAAGAACCGGTGGCGTGAACAGGATACTCCGTGAAAACATCCGGCGACTGTAGTTTTCGTGACACAGTAAGTTAGCTAAGGCTATTTAGCTAGCTAACGCCGATCACTCGTAGATAAGGACAGCTTCTTTTGAAAAACCTGCTTCGCGTAGTTTTTCTCCTCCGTGCATGACAGCTGTGTTGTGCAGCACAGCTTGTTGTGTATTTTTAAAAAAGAAAGGACCTTTGACTCACCTGTGCGTGTGCTTCCAAGGTAAATGTATCTGCTTTATATTTGATATATTTCCTCGGACGGATGTCGGAGCATAGCCACATCACCAAACATTCCCGGAAACAACACTTCCTTTGCTCTGATTGGACAGCCGGTATCTGCGTCTGTAAGGGACTGTCTGCAAATCTCGTGGCGACCACTTTCGAGGGAGCGCCTGCATAAACGTAATTTTAAAAAAAAACACGAAAAATGAGCCCCAAAGAAGACATATTTTAATTTCTACACCCGGAAGCATACAGAAGACCGTACGATGATGGCGGGACATGACCAAAGGGTCAACCTGATCATCAACCATGGCAGGCAGCTGGGGAGGAGCCTGCTGCTGCTGGCTCACTATGCCACAGTGTTTGTGGCCTTCGTGGGGCGCAGTGTGCAGTGGATGGTGGACGCAGTGAAGTGGACCAGCCTGTTTGCACACTACATGGTGTCTGTGTTTGACTCCATCTACAGATATCTGCACTGGGGGAAGAGGAAAAGTCTCACTCGTGCCAGAGGGATCTGCCCCGACATGACAGCACACTGACTTCAAGTATGTTGTAATTTTATCTAACAGTGTTGTCTAGACACAAAGCCAGACAACAACAGGCTGCATCCGAAGCTGAAGGAGTGTATATGGCGTGAAAATGAGGCTGGATGAAGAAGAAAAATGAGGCCTTACTGAAGACAGAAAAATGATTGCTTTTTACTTTTTTAAGCTCTTAAAACAACCATTTGTTACGTAGTTGTGTTAGTGTTATATTTGTATGTGTGGTTACATAATGTGTGTATTCCATGTTTTGTTATTGCCAGGAAAATCACTTATCACGCATACTTGCTGATAACGACTGTTAATGCAAATGTGTTGCAGGGTAATTCAAACAACGACAAAATATCCATTCACATATTATGCTACTGCACTACAGCCAAAAGTATTTTTAGCATCTGTGCCTGTCTGAAGCATACATACATTTAATTTTGCTGTCATGGAATGAACATTGGGCTACATACCAGTTATGCCAGCTACCTTCCTCCTGTGGGTTTTCCTGCGACACTTTTAGTTTTATGGCCAGAAAGCAACACGAGCACTACCACTGAATGTATACAGAGGCAATTAATGAGTTTAACCTTTCCTGGAATGTTGATGTGGGAAATGACCAAATGAAAAGTGAAATGTTGCTTTAAAATGACACACAGCTGCATTTACTAATGACGTTTTTAGTTTTACTTTTGTACTAATGCATAATACTTTAACTGATAGCACATTTAGACTTCCGTTTAAGCACTGACATGTATACATCTGTGTTATTTGTCTTTTGTTTAAGTGATAACACATTACCGAGTTGTAAGAATGCAGTTAAGATGCTAAGACACTGTAATAAACACAAAGGGGCAACATTTAGGAAGTGAATACATAGTACATTCATACATAAGCACTTAGACATGGTTGTAGTATTAGTTTCCTTGTTTCAGGGAGATCAAAAAGCTCTCTGCCATGTTTTGATATTAATTTCACTAACTGAAACTGTAATGTTTAAGTTACTGTAACAACCAGCCGTGGCTCATGCCTTCGTGGCTTTAAACTGTGCTATCCAAATAAAATTATCTACCAAAAAATGTTTTGTAATCTATTTACATAATTAAATACACGTAGAGATTAAGATTTTATTAATGACTAATCTGCAGATTTTTTTCTATTTTCTTCCTCAAATCTTTTGTGTAAAATGTCAGAAAAATAATGAATATATAAAAATATTGTCCACAGTTTTCCAAAGTTAAATTGCTTGTTTTGTCTGAGAAACAGACCAACATTGATGAAACTCAAATTAATCCACTGGGTCTTCACATCCAACAACAGAACAAGTTGTGTGCTTCTCTCATACCTTTGACATCTTTGACATGTCACCAGAGAAGTAACACTGGCAGACAGCGAGGTACATTCAGTAGATATCCTGTGGGGCGGGGATGGTCACCGAGCTGGAGGTGGTGCTATGTTTCAACAAAGCCCTGTTGGACGTCACACCAGGAGGCAAATCACACATTTTCTGATACTTTGCGGGTCTCTAGACACACTGGGGACACATCATTTTCATCATGTCATAAACCTAATAATAAATAAAAAAAGACAGGGACCTTTTGTTATGATTTTGCTGATAACACTTGTTAACTTTTACTTAACTAGGATTTTCAATTCAGAACTTGAAGTATTTTTTAAGTTGCATTGGTACTTTTACTTAAATAACAGATCCGAGTACTTCTTCCACCACTGTTAAAGCTGCACCGCTCATACACGTGCAGAGTAAAGTGTATCCCGTCAGCTCAGGTGCATGACTGCGATGGATGTCCTGTGTCTACACGTGAGGGATGAAAGCTGCATTGTGTTTGTCAGCAGGTCTCAGGGGAAACATGGACGGAGATGGAACAGTCAACCTGCCCTTTTAATGGGGCGATTAAGCCGATTAGACCCATGGAGGACACACGGGGGAGTGGGCCGCCTCATCCCCAAACACAGACAGCTACAAAAGGCCCCCGCCAGCTGCAACTCTCATTCTAAGTCCCATAGTTGTGTGACTGTGAAGAGGGGTACCCTCCGCTTCACAGTAGACCAATTGGGCTGAGAGGCTTGTGCACCAGCTGCAAAAGGATCCGACCATCTTACCTACTACACTCACTCAGGTCGTCAGACAGAAATGGGTAACTCAACAGGAAGCACCGTGGACGACATGCAGGCGGTGGAGATGCACCTCTGGTACAAGAAGTTCATGACCGAGTGCCCCTCGGGTCAGCTCACCCTGCACGAGTTCAAGCAGTTCTTTGGGCTGCGAGAGTTGGACAATGAGGCCAACGCCTACATAGAACAGATGTTCCGCACGTTTGACATGAACAAGGTAAGATGCTGCAATTTTCTTTTGTAACTACAAAAAATTCAAGAGGGTTTACACTTTGACTGAAGAGAGAGGAACCTCAACGGGTGATTTCTATGTGTTGCTATGTTTGATTACTTTTAAAGAGAGAAAGAACACAATTAACCAAAATTAACACCATTTGAACATTTAGACCTTTATGACTAATTCTTTCTATAACATAAATAATATTGTACATCCAGTCAATCCATTTGACAACAGTAGGATTTACAGATTATGTAAACGAGGATGCAACTAATGATTATTTTATTACTGATTAATCATTGAGTCTACTGAATAGTTGAAGATGTCTATAGTGACATCTTCACATTGCCCGTTTTATCTGAAAAACTGAAATTTAGTTTATGATTATATAATACAACATAAAATAAACTAATTCTCACAAACAGAGATTTTTGGAATTTTTACTTAATAAATTTAATACAACCATGAATAAAAAGTAATGTGCCACCTTTTTATATTTTGGGAAACGGATTAGGGTTGCAATTTATAATTATATTCATAATAGATAATTTTTTTCGGATAATTTAATGATTTACTCTACTAAATGTAGTGGAAAACAGGCTTTTAAATCCTCACATTTGAGGTGTTGGACCCAGCAAATTTTTCCAGAAAAATTACATAATAACTTTATAATAAAAATTGGGCGATTACTCTCCACCAATCGACTAAATCTTAGGTAAGATGGTCTGCTGCTTGATTTTTGAAGTGTTTGTTAGGGCTAGAGCGGAATACTTCTTAAAGCTTAAAGTGAAAACCATCTGCATCATTCGGAGACACACATTCACTCAAACATACAAAGAGATGCGGTGACCTCCCAGCAACAAGCTTGCAAACCACTTTGACCCACAGTTAAATTAAGTGTCTCCGAGCGCGACAGGGTCATCACAAGCTGTGTCTGTCTGAGAAGCTGCAAGTCTATTTTCAGTCTCCCCATCAGCTCACAAAAGGCTGTGGTAATCTTTATGCATGATTTAAACTGTGAGATTATCTGTGAGACAATGCTTTGATGCCAAGATTGTTGCCTGTGTTCAGACAAGACAGCCGCCTGGAGATAATCCTCCATCCTGGCACGCTTCATCTCACACAGATAGCCTTTGGAGTCGAGATGAGGGGGGTTCTCTCTCAGCCGAGCGACTCATTTGTTACTTTGAATGGCTGAAAATCGTTTCATAATAAGTAGATGGTTATGCATAACAGTTTAATGATGTTTGACAAGGACCTCCTGTGTTGAGTAGGGTGCACAAGTCTCACGGTGCCTGCTTGTTATTGCAGGACGGCTACATAGACTTCATGGAGTATGTGGCCGCTCTCAGCCTGGTGATGCGAGGAAAGATGGAGCACAAGCTGCGCTGGTATTTCAAGCTTTATGATGTGGATGGCAACGGCTGCATTGACCGACATGAGCTCCTCAACATCATAAAGGTGCAGTATATCATGCACCTGCAACAGTGGATGTTATAGCAAGTTCTGGCCTGGACATGGTTTACTAATTTTATTCTGCTCCTGCAGGCCATCCGTGCAATCAATGGGAATGAAAACCAGGACTTAAGTGCTGAGGATTTCACTAACCGCGTGTTTGACAGGATTGATATAAATGGAGATGGTAAGTGTGTTCTGGTGCTGTATAGACAAAGATTTAGGAGAAACCGGTCGTGGGTGGACAGCGTTGAGACATTCATCAGCCCTCGTGCTGTGTTGAGTTAGGAAGCACAACAACCATAATAAGATGGCGTGATGCAGGAGGCTGTTAAGCACAATAACAATCCCTAAACCTTCTTACAACAGATGCAAATTCAACAAGATCTTAAAGCGCAACTCCACCAATTTGACACATAAAAGTCTGTTAAAGATGTTGGGGAGTACTGTTGAGTGCAAAAAGTTGTATAATAAAGCCTTTGTTGTTCTAGACAGAACTGTGTGAAATCTGATGATTTAAAGTCAGATAAACATATGTTGGGGCTGAAGACTACAAGTTTGATAATGAAATAAATCTGGGATGTGGAGTTACAAAGAGATGAGTTTACCAGACCTCTGTTGCTCTCATCTCTGCTTGAGGCTAGCAGCTTGATGCTACATTAGCATCTGCTAGCATAACACGCCTGAGTCTGTCAGCTGTCGAATTGCATTGTGGGTAATGTATGTGCTGGATTTTGAGTAGAATGCACTAATTAGAAAAGATGATAATTTTGGTTCTGCATCAATTTTCATTTAATGTTAAACGGAAGTTAGAGCATCAAATTCCAGAGATGTGATTGGATCTTACAAAGTGGGCGTGGTTTATCAGGGTTAAATGATTAAATTAGACCTCAACCACGAGTTCTGGAAATGTTTTCCAGCTGAAATCCAAAAACATACCTTTTGTTTATAAATACTCAGAAATAATTTGACATATTTAGCATGTAATAAGAGAAAAATTAACAATTAACACAGGGACACTGGATTAAAACTGGGAAAACTTTGTCCATCATGAGATGTGCAGTCTTTTAAACCTGACTTGAAACACTGACAACTGGCAGCTGACCTGTGAAAATTCATACTTTTATGTCTACATACAATCTTTCCCCTCCAACAGGCGAGCTTTCCTTGGATGAGTTCGTGGCTGGTGCTCGCAATGACGAGGATTTCATGGGGGTGATGATGAAAAGTCTGGACCTCACCCACATTGTGGCCATGATCCACAACAGGAGGCACAGCGTTTAGGACCTGCCCAGTCTGACTACCTCATCCTCATTCATGATTTAACCCGAGAGCTTCAGTACATTACCTCTGTAAAAAAAAAAAAAGTAATTTATAGAATGAGATTTCTATAAAGATTGAATCCAATTTAATATAATGTCAGTGAACCGCAAACACTGACATTTCTTATTTTTAACCACTCAGAGTGACACACATACACTTGAAATGCATTCGGATGACTCAGTCAACCTTTGCGAACTGGTCATTGTCCTTGTTTAATGTTGCTGAGCTCTCCCAAGGCCACCTTGGCATAAGGGATGACCTCTCAGACAGTCCACTTACCCACTGATACCCCGCGGGATAAAAGAGGGAGTTAGTGAAGTAGAGTGGCAATTATATGAACTCCCTGCTTTCCCAATCTGTTTTCTGTGTCCGAGTTCATCTGCATCAAATTACTCCAACTGTGTTTTCCCACCCTCTTGCCTGTGGGGTTTACAGGAGGAAGCTATGACTCCACCGTGACCTTAACGTCCAGGCTAATTTAAGTCAAAGGATCAGATTGTTTTTGAAGAGAATCCATTCAAATGTTTACCTTTTTAAAAATGTTAACTTTTGAAATTATTCGAGTTAAAGGTGAAACATTGGCGTGAGGCTTTGTGAGTGGGTGGTTTTGGGGCTGTATTATTTGCTGCCTGTTCAGCATCAATACAATCAATATAGCAGACCTGTAAGTTCATTGGCTAGGTTCGATTGGTGCCTTCTTCTGTTGGAAGGTTTTTTCAGCTTTTGCTTATTTGTACAATAAAAATGTATTTAAGTCTACTGTGTAATGTCTCCATTACACCATTTCTGCTGCACACATTTCTTTTGTTCTTGTGACTTACTGGATAAGGTACAAAAGGTTGTGAACCACTGGTCTAGTTAACTGAAAAAGCCCACTTAAGGGAGCAGACCTACACAATAACTCTTCATTAAAGCTTGTGAATTGTCTCCATTACAGTATCAGTATCATATAACATAGTATGAATTCAGTATTCAACAGAGTAACCAAAAGGTGGCACATTATGGAAATAAATTCATCCCTTTGAGCAAGGACAATGATTCACCTGCCAAGGTAAATCTATGTCAGGTAAAAATGCTCAATCTACGTTGTATTCTTCTTTTTATTCTCATTATTTTAAGCAGAATGAACTATAACACTGGCTTTTAACAGAACTAAAACAACTACAACAAATAAAGCAAAATTACCAATATGGCATTTATTTTATACAAATGCAAATATTTAACATGGTCATGGTTTCTCACATTCTGAGGCACAAAGACTTTCAACCACAAGGGGGCAGCGACATAATTGGATTAATTTTCCTCCACAAAATTCCCAACAATAGTCTGAGCTCCTAATTTTGCTTAAGTGTATAAATCCCCTTTTGCTTTCTCTTCTTTGTGTCATCTCTCCTTTGTTCACAGCAGCCTCATAGGAAGTCATACAGGTACTTGACAATATCAAAACTCACCGTCCTGGAAGAAAAATCACACGTTCTCAGTAAAATAAAACTGTGAAAAAAGATAAATTCCCGTTGAATAATTCTGTAGTCTGTCTCATTCATGTGTATTAACTGAGATGCACATACCTGGATATGGCACAGATGAAGTCCATAGACACAGCACATTTGTACTTTGGGGCATCGAGCTGGTCGTCATGACTGACCTGAGTCAACAGCTGTAAGGTCACCAGGGAGGAGATCTAAATGGAGAATAGAGGGTAAAGTGAAATAACTCTGTTCCGCTTCTTTAAACAGAGCTTTTCCACACTTTGATGTAGAGTCACTAAATGATGAGAGCCAGTTACACAGATATGGGTCAAGCCTAATGTTCTGAAACCATTTCATGCTCAGGGCCATAAATAGGTCGGCATTTGGGCACTGTTCCTGAAACTCATGACCATATGGGTAGAAAACTCTCATCTGAGACACTGTGGCCATTTGGCTTGATTTAACATAAAATAGTTTGCCATTTGCACCTAGAAATAGGAAAAATTATAATTTAATTTATCCTATGATTATTATAGTGTGCATTCTCTTTTATTTGCTATGTGGCAAATGGGACAAATGCATGAAATTAAATCCCTTTCTATATTCTGTAGGAGCCACTTTACAGAGCCATGATACGTCCTACAGCTAACTTTGGGAGTCAGAATCATGGTGAAAGATTACAAGAACTGCAGGACTAAATGAAGGGCAACATTAAACCACTACAGAGCTCAATTTAAATAAATGGCAACAAAGATTATAGTGTTGATCAAGTCAATGAAAAGCATGTAAAGAGAGTGTTAAAGAGGTTAATTAAACTACTGAAATGTATGGATATGTACATGTACATCTTTATTTGTCCTTTATTTTACTTGTCTAGTCATCAAGGACTATTGCCACTATGTATACAGACCAAGGCCTTGCCCAGAAGTTATTTTAGCTGTCAGAACGGGCAGATGTAAAAGTGTTTGGTCATGGTCAGGGGATCAACAACGTTATTGCAGTTCATCCTGAGGGGACTATGAATATCTGGACCTGATTTAATGGCAATCCATTCAACGGTTTCACAAAAAACAACAACATAAATGTGACTTTAAGATGGTGGCGCTACAGTAGAAGTCTAGGGATCACCAAAGTCAGTAGGATTCATCCTCTGGGGATCATGAATGTCTGTATAACATATCATGCCAATCCATCCAAATGTTAAGTTATTTCTGTTTGAATCAATGTGGTGGCATTACCATGCCATAAGCATGGCAAAAAAAACCCCATAAGAGACTCAATTTATTACATGCACAAACAATGTGAAACAATATGACAAAAAAGTGAACAATTCGGTCATAGGAATCTGAAGAGCCTGAGGAGCTTTTTGTCTATGCACAGGTCATTTTAAATATATCTATGCTTTGAGCTCTGAATGTTTAGTGAAATATGGGTAAAAATCATGCTAAAATTCTAATTTGAAGTGAGCAAATGTGACTGCAGCAGCCAACTGGACACTGACCTGGGAGAAGATGCTGGCAGTGGGGGCGACTCTGCTGTCCACCACACTGTAGAAAATGGCGAGCAGGCGGTCCAGAGGGAAGGGCTTTGGCCCCAGAAGGTGGTTACTTGTCTAGAAAAGAGACAGAATACATTCTTATTATATTAACAGGTTGTGATTAAACTAATTTAGATGAAAGCCTGGTGTTATGTTTAGATGATCACCTTTTCATTTTTCTTCAAGAAGTTCGTTTTTCTTATTTTACCGTGGTGCTGTTGGGAGGAAACAAGAGGGACATCAAACTAATTAATTCACACAAGTCAAGACATAAAACAGGAGCGTAATTTCAACATGAGATTCCCTGGTGTAAAATCTTTTAAAATTCCTCTACCTTTAAAAAGAAGCGTTTGTCTGTGCGAGCAGGGTTGTAGGACGCCAAGTAGGCAGCAATTAACAGGAACTTGGAGTAATAAGGCAGTTCAACGTGAGTGTGAGCAGATAAGCCTTCGGGGGAAACAAGTGCAATGAATCAGATGTACTGGAAAACTAAAAAGTATGTCATTAATGCATGATGTTCAGTGCAACCCAAGATTTAGTGATAATGTATTGAGATTTATTTTTGGTGTGATGCACTGATATGCTGTTATCACAATTTCAGCACGACTCCACAGTGTCACTGCACCCGATCAGCGGTTTCACAGTTTAACATCTGCTCTGCAATTGCGTTACGTCACTGAGTGCAACAGCGCTCAGCGTGTGTTTGTACCTCTCAAAGCTCCGGGCTCCTTCTCCTCCATTTGCTGCATCTGCTCCCACTGAAGGCTGAAACGGGGAGAGGAGAAGACACACAATCAAGAGAAGAAACCACAGCATCAGTAATCACTCTTAATTAGATTGGTCGCCAAAAGGCAGCAAACAAGCAGAATTACTAGAATGAGTTGCTAGTTAAAACGTGACATGGTTCACGAGTAGACTGATGTAAAGAACACAGACCTGGACACTTCCCGCAGGTAAACAGTCTGGATGGCTTTTTTTAGATGAGGCTCAATGTTTCTCCACAGCTTGTGTGTGTCAGTCTCTTTCACTGAAGATATAAAATAGAGCAACATTGTTGAAAAAGGCACAGGCGATCAAACCATAAGCCAAAGAAAGACAACAGGAAAACTGTGAGGGGACAAAAAAAATAATTAAAGCTGCACAGCAGTTTTTTACACATTCACCACAACAACTTTATATGGTGAGAATACTGTATGTCAGTGTTGTGTTTTTAGCTTGTTCTGCTTCCCGCAAGTGGCCAAAAAATATCATCATTAATGCAGCTTTAAAGAATATAGAAAAGTTCAAATAGTGCACCTCAACATGATAGAAAGATCTCTGTTCAAATTAACACAAAACGGGTACAATAAGGTATTTTTAAATATCGATGAGCTGTCAGATGAATGAATGAGCCTCTTTATGCTTTACCTTTTCCTTCTGCCAACGGCTCACAGAACTTTGAAAAGTTAAGGGCAGCCTAGTTGAAAAAAGAAAAAAGAGCAATCAATTACAAAAGACCAAAAGAAAATCAAAACAATGAAAAATGACGTGTGTGTGTGTCTGACCAGGTGGCGCAGCTCTCTGAGGTCCCGACAGACCGAGTAAAAGACTCCCAGCAGGATGTTGATGTAGGAGGAGTAAAACTCAGCTGAATATGAAGGATGTCTGTCCTGGGACAGAATCTGCTGCAGCTCACCTACAAATAGAAGAACGGACATATGCTCAAATATATATAAAAAAGGTAACAACTCTCCCAAAACCAGCTAGATTTTCTCATACCAAGCACAATGATTCACTCCCTGTAAGTGCTGTATTTATACAGTGGTGTTTCATAATGCAATATTCCAACACAGTCGCTGCTTTACGTGTTAGAACAAAATCACAGGTACAAATCTCACACCGCATCAGCCAAGTGTGCATCGTTATTATGTAGCGTGATGGGAGTTATTCATGACACCGACTGATGCAGCGCGTGTGTGTGGACGATTATACCTTTACTGTAGTCGGGGAAATGGAGCAGGAGGGGCTCAAAACAGCCGGTGTTTGGTCTGAACTGGTCCCAGACGATTTCGCTAAGCAGGATGATGGTGATGTTGTCCTCAACCTGAAAAGGACACATGCATACAAATATGTGATATAACAAGTGCACTCAACACTAATGTTGAGTGTCTGACATTGCTACCTCATTGAATTGACAAGTATGGTATCATTACATCACAACATGTATGGTATCATTAGGTATTGTGTTGACACAACAACACATCCTGATCCAATAAGATGTAAAGTTTGGCGGGCTATACCAATTTGGGGGGGATAATAGTGCAGCTCTTTTCCTAATTATGTAAATATTTGCAAAGATTGTTCCTGATCAGATTGGCATGAGAGAACACCAACGTCTGCTCGAGCCTTTCCGCCACTATAATAAAATATACTCTAGACAGTAAATCCTTCATGTTAACCTTTTTTCAGAAAGGCCATAATAATAATACACATTAGAGACAGAACAACCCTTCATCATCCCGTCATCCTTTACATACATGTACATATGCATCCTAATTATCACTTCAAAATCCCGTGTGGCAGCATTGAAGCAGCATGGCATTGAAAAGACAGAGTCCTCTTAACGCTCACAATCCACCAGAAAACAATTAGCTTCACCGGCATAAAACACAAATAATAAATAAAGTCTTTGTCCTCTTGCTGTCTTTAATTAAAATGCTAAGAGTAGTTGCCTCAAAGTCACGCATTACAAAAGACCCTCCTCCAGTCCCTCTCCATTATCCACACAGTGCAACAACAATAAAGTGTCTCACTTGATGGATAACACAAAGAGCTTGCTGCACTTTCTCACCAATTCCTGAAGACGCAGGAGAGCAGGGAGGAGATTGGCGTCAGCGTCTCTCAGAAGCTCGGCTTTTTCCATTACCTGAAAAATAATACATGTGCATTTGGGCTTATTTTGTAACATCCATATTAAATGAACTAGAGGTTGTGAATGGCAGTTTCATCACGGCACATTACTGTTTTATATTCTGCGCGCTCACTTTCAAATATAAAAAAAAAATAATTATGGAGCCAAAATACTAGATTAAACCCATTCCTGTGCTGGCTGAAAATCCCACTTATTTTCTTCAGGCTAATGCATCTGGAGCTTTGTTTAGCATCTATTTGCATAATCATATTATCATAGAAACATTAAAGTGACACATCCAAAGAATAAATAACTCATTTGACATGCCATGAGATTATAGTATTTTAGTGTGCCAAGTGAGGAGTGATTTCCTGGTTGGGGTGTAAAGTGCACGGCACTCACAATGTATCGCGTCTGCTTGGCAGGAGACTGGGAGCTCTGCTGTCTGTAGATGCGTACAAAGTCAGACAGGGAGGGACTGCGGGGGAGCAGTGAGGCAGCATCCCAGCCAAAGAAGGACAGCAGCACTTGTTCATACAGCAACGCAACAGAAACACATTCGACACAACTGACTGTGGCGTGAGGCAGCTGAGGAGGAGGAGTGATGATGAAAGACAATCAGTTGAGATACTACACATGATGCATACTGAATGTCACAATCTGTCCTTAATGAAATGAAAATAAAGTATTAAGATTTGTTACAAAATAAAAGCAAATGGTATGTCAAATGAACACCAAATATAAGTTAGCAATAGAGCTGCAACGATAAGTCACTTAACTGATTGAAAAAGACTGAAAAAAAACCCAATTTTGATAGCTTCAGCCATTATTCACTTTACTGTCCACATTGGGACAAATATGATTTAAAAATCCATAAATTCTACAAAAATAAAAAGGGCAAACAGCTCAAGGTAAAAGCTTCAGCTGAAATGTGGGAACTAGGATCACTGACGATGTGGAAAGCTTTGCTCTTTATATTTTAATTATATAAAAACGTAACTCAGACAGCTAGTGATTCTATCCATACATTTTAAATCAAGAAGGCAAATATGAGCCCACGCGCACACTGAGCTTTGTGTGCACTGAGAAATGAGAATTCTCTGAAATGCAATACAATTTACTGATGGAATCAAGCTGCCATTCTGAACGTCTTGTACTTTCAATAAAATGTAATATTTCCAAGGACTGCGCACTCTTTCAGCACATCTGATGAAGGGAGCTCTGTAGGATTCAAGTTCGAGAATCTGTTTAAGGTTTATATAAGCATAAAGTAGTCAGTGAGACACACTCATTCATGCTAAGCAGACACGGGCACAAAAGCGATGAACTCTTTGTCCATGTGTATGTACAAATACCATCCAAGGATCCCGAACTGACTGCAAGTGTCTCTCACTCACCTCAAGTTCCTTCAGCAATACGTGCATCACATGACTCTTCCCTGAAGCCCGATGACCATAGATGAAGATCGAGGGGTAGCTGTACTGCTGTGGCTGCAAGAACAAAATTCAGTACATTTAACTGACATTTCATTGTGATCAACAACAATCAAGTTCTCCCTCTATTGGCTTTTATTAGCATCTTGCTAACTAACATCATCATCATCAGTAGCGTTATCACAAATAAACTATAATGCTAATGTTCTTGAATAAAGACATTCTTAGTTGTCTAATTGTCACCCAATGTCGTTGACAAATTTATTATTTCATTTAATTGAAAAAATGTTAATTAGGCTGTAACTGTTCATACTGAGATTAATGAAGGATCCCAAGTGCTTATTAAAGCCAAGCGTATTCATTAATATTATTCTGACACAAGAGATCTAATGACAAACAGTTCAAAATCAAATCAACTAAGAGCCTAATGCACAATAATTTCAACAGGTATTATCTTAGTGAACGTGGTTTTTTTATATTGAATCTAATTTGTATTGTTCTACCCTCTGTTATTGTACTTAAATGCATTTTTGCCACCTCTTTGGCTAAAAGGTTTACATACAATTTCATGAAAAGCACGTTGAGATGCCTGAAAGGTGCTGCGGAAAAAAACAAATCGTCGTCGTCACAAAACACCACGACCAAAAACGACAATTGCTGTCCCCCAAACGAAGCACGCCTACGAAAGGTTTGGAAATATTGATTTCTGGTAACCGAAAACAAACCAAACTTGGTCAAAGCCAAAGAGTTAAGTGCAAGCGAGCACATTTAGGTATGCTGCACCTAAACAGAGCACGCAGCTGTAAATTCGCGCAACTCCGAACAACGGAAGCTGAACGCGACAGGTGACACTTGGCCTACACACCTGCCCCATGAGCGACAGCAGCGTGGCCGCCTGGACCTCTCTGCACGGCAGCTGCCCCGCGGCCCTCTGCAGCGTCTCCTCCCGATATCCTGGAAGCTGCAACAGCGCTGCCATCTTCGTACTGCCAGCAACAACAACACGTATGTTCGAAACAAGCAGGCTAATGTTAGCTTAACGCTCAGCCACAGCACATTCACGACACCGTAGACTACGACTCCGGCAAAAGACGAGCAACGCTGTAGGAAGCAGCACGACGCGGAACTATGGTGGCATCTGTAACTGAAAATAAAGCGTGAAATGGGATTAAAATGCGGTGGGAACGTAGGGATAAAGTTAGAGGCGCGAGCATACACGCTAGGGAACTCGCGGGAGTTTCGCGCGCGCCTTCGGAATGCGTCAAATGACGCCGATGGGTTACCACCCAATCACAAATCACACGTAGAATCATGGGTAATGGAGTTTTTGGCTCTGAAAGCGCGAACGTTTTCTTAAATAAAGAAGTCATCACGTAAAAGTCCAATATTATTTCGTTGCCTATTAAATATAGAAGTAAATATATATTTATATATATATAAAATGTGTGTGTGCGTTTTCTTTTTACATATTAAGATATGTTATTATTCCATGACGGAAGAAGTTGGGAAGATTCGACAATCAACAGATGCTGAATTGACCTTGAGGTGAGATTTTTTTTTAGTTGTTAAATTACGATATCTGTTTGTTTGACAAACAGTCTCCAAAATTAGAACATACATTATGAACATTATTAGAATTAGATTACAGATGGTAAGTTATGATAAACGTGTTTTGGCCTTCGTTCTGCGCATAGAAAGCTGAGGATTATGTTAACAGGAGGTGTCGCATAGGAAAATATAGTATATTTTTACAGGGTTAAGCCTAAAAAAAAAAAAAGCAAACGCGTAGACAAAATCTGGAAATATAGTTTTATTTTGATCTCACTGGGAAAAAGGTCACTTTAACTAATAGGCTTCCACATTCTATGTTATTTTGATTAGTATTTCTTTTTTATTGTATTTGTGTTTCTATTTATTGGCGCATTCTCCCGCAGCCCGCTGATACATTTGTATTGGCGGAATTACTTCAGCATTAAATTGACGACTGTTAGTTCACGCTGTTGGTTGTTGTTGGGCTTTTTTTTTTTTTACGATGCGTCCGTTTAAGATTTCGCGCGTTGTTGTAATACGTCAGACTGGGATTAAGGGATGTGGGTTGGCCCTGCAACATCCAAGGCTGTCCTCCAACTCTATTTCAGTGGGAGCTCAGCTGCGGTTGTTGGTCTGTCGTCGTCGAGCACAGACGGACCATTTCAGCGGGATCTCACACAGTGAATCCCGGAGCCGAACCGGCTCGTCGGGATAACAGTCTCCGGCGTGGGGAATGGCTCGGGTAGGGGCACCTTTTTAACTGAATATGAGGGCAGATGTCGGGTATATATGCGGACTTCTGAATGGAGGATGGATTCCTGCGGCTTGTGGTTTTTTCCTTTTTTTCTTCTCCCCGGAGCGCACGTTTCGTTTTTTGCAGAGTGATGAACGAAAATCGGAGGACAAGAACACATGAAGAAAACGGAAGCCGACCCTGCCGTGGACGCGAGGGTGCAGTGATGGTCTGGGTGCAACTGTGACTGAACAAAGTCAGACAGAATAAACATAACAAATAAAATCACCGTGGTTACCTTTCGCGGATCAGCCGAGGCAGATGTTAGTTTGCCGAGGACAGGTTCATTGATCCTGAGGACCGAGCAGACCCCCCCCCCCCCTCCCGTTTACACAGACCGGAGGATGGTCCCCGGGGCCCCCAGCACGACCACCACCATGCTCCCCGCCTCCGAGGCTGCCAAAATCTACCAGACCAACTACGTGCGCAACTCCCGCGCCATCGGCGTCCTGTGGGCCATCTTCACCATCCTGTTCGCCATCGTCAACGTGGTGTGCTTCATCCAGCCGTACTGGATCGGAGACGGCGTGGACACCCCGCAGGCGGGCTACTTCGGTCTGTTCCACTACTGCATCGGGAACGGGCTGTCCCGGGACTTGAACTGTCAGGGCAGCTTCACCGACTTCAGCGCCATCCCCTCCGGTGCGTTCAAGGCCGCCTCTTTCTTCATCGCCATGTCCATGGTGCTGGTCCTCACCTGCATCGGCTGCTTCGCGCTCTTCTTCTTCTGCAGCACCGGCACCGTGTATAAGATCTGCGGCTGGATGCAGCTGGCTGCAGGTAAGAGACTCTGCCCTGACTACAGGTGGGAGTTCATCAAACGGCGCGTTGGTTGTCAAAGGTGTGGGTCCAGCGGGAGCTCGCATGGGGTTCAAACTAAAAGAAGAGCATGCCCTTCACTAGAACCTGCACACAGTCAGAGGCTTCTCCACGTGTCACCCAGTTTGGTGTAAAAAGCAGCTGAAATGCGTTCACTCTGCAGGTATAAGAACCCTGCTTTTCCAGGTCATAAACTCCAATAGATACTCATTTGAGCTCTGCGGATTTTACTTGGAGCTCAAGTCAGTAAGTGTGAATAATGAAAACATACAAGCATTTCATGCAATATGCATCTCTTGTTGGGGATGCTTTACTAATACCTGCAGGTCAGAACTGGACTTTGAGGTTACAACCAGAACCAGACAGCGGTGTAAATGCACAATTTCCTTCAAATCCAAACAGAAATGTTAAAATATGCATTATTTTACGCATGTTTTTCACCACAAAGCTCTTGTATAGTTTCAATCCCTTTGATGCAACTTATTCCAAAGTACATCCATAATTTTGCCATATATCAGCCAAAAACAACTGTAATCGACTGTCAGTATATTAAACTCTGAAGAAACAGGTAAGTCGTCAGTGTTGTACGCTGCACTTACCTTTCACCTAGAAGCCTTTGTTGGAAATATGCAAATGAACCGCTTTCTCTAAATGAGAAGAGAAAGAGTGTCTCTAACGTCTCCAAACCCACCATGCACATTAAATAAAAAGAAAAACACGCGTAAAAGGAGCGAGAAAGGAAAATCAAAGGAGCAGGGACATTCAGCTTCTTTCTGCCTTTAATTATTTTTTGTCAATTTTCCAGCATCCTCTCTGAAGCTGACAGAGAATTATTTGCCTGCATGTGTACAGATCTTGATTCCTTTCCAAATTGATATTTTCAAATAACTGGTGCAGCACAGCTTTATACTGTACCTCAGCCAACTATTTCAGTACACAAGGGGAAATGACATTAAATGTCAACATTAACTACTCCCCCCCATTTTTATTTGTTAGATTGGAACTGCAGCGACAGATCCCGGGCTTTTTAAGATTTTTAGAAATACTGAATGTCACAAGTCTCCACCAAGTCACCCCTCACCAATCCCAAAAGAAGATTTATAGATTTAATCTATAATTAGTACATAACATTTTGATTTTAGTCTGTGTTTATTTGGATATCTTTTAGCTTCAGTCTCCCAAAAATAAAATATTCCACATAGCCACATACACAGCACACACATACTAATCACCTACGCTATTGCACACGTGTAATGATTATAACCGATTAAAATATACACGTAAACATTTGCATCCTCAGTAATATGTAATTGTTTTTACCTTCTTTTCCTTATATTCACATCAGTACGCTGATCTCATACTAACAACAGTTTGTCCTGAATGCTTAATGGCCTTTATAAACTAAAATCTTTCCAAAAGTAGATCATTCTTGCTGCCCTGTTTAATGCAATCTGCATCTCCGAGCTGCACAGCAATAACCGATATGACTTTAAATTACACTATGAGATAAAACTGCAGTTTGTCCAACCATCCCTGTCACTTTCATCACCCTTTTAGAAAGTTCCGTAACACAAGGTGTCAATGTCAGATTAATTTGTATGTCGATTTCCAGTAGTTTGACTTCTGTGACCTCTTCAATTTCAACATTTCCACATGTTATATACAATTACTTCAATTTTTCCACCCTCCTTCTTGTTGTGCATATTGTCAAGTGTTTGGGCATAGATATAAAACACATTATGCTTTTGGTGTTGTTTGCATTTGTTATTTTCCACCCATTTAATAATCACTTAAAACTTGAATTACTCTGCTGACTTAGCGTCGCACTTCTATGATCTGTTTGACATAAAAGGATCAATATCGATGCAGCAGAAGCAGAGATATCACCTTTTTTTATTCCACACATTCTTCTTCTTTCTTCCCTCCATCCTTCCTTCCTACATTACCCACAATGCAAATCAACCGCAGACAGGTCTGTCGGAGTTTCGGGTCTGTTTATGCTAGTAGCTGCTAATGTAGCCTCGACCGCTAGCCTCAAATAATAATAATAATAATAAGTAGTTCAACATTTTTTGATGTTCATGTGCCTCCATTTTTAAATCTGCTTTTGCTGTGGTTGTTATCTACAGCTCAGGGAGGATCATTTGTATAAAGAATAAAGAACAACGATCAGAGGTAAATGGCTATAATCTGAACAAAAATAGAAGAAAAAAAAAAGATCAATCAGCTTGTCATTCAAATGACCTTGACTCAACATTTGTGGACTTTTTTTTTTTTACATGCTGGGATTATTATTAGAAACAACTGAACAAGTATGTAAATGAACAAGCTGCAATTTAAGCCAAAAAAGCAAGAGATTTTATTTTTATTTCTGTGAGAAAATGAGTGGCATCACACCAATTAACACCCCAACAGAGAAGCATATGACAAATAATGAAAAAGATTTGGAGCATGATTTATGATACATAAATCTTATCTGTGTGTATAAATAATCCCCCCAGCATCATACTGTGCATCGTCATAGATGTCTGCTGTAAAACACAGCTTGTTCTCAAATGGAAATTAAATGTCATAACCAGTAACAATCACATTCACTGTGCTCTTCTGTTCTTTTGCCTACAGAAAAACACAGCGGCTAAATATCCATTCAGCGCAACCATGTGTCCCAAACGTCCGCTGACCACCAGTTTTAGCAATAAACAGAAACCACAGACTGCAGTCTAATTCCTGGTCAAACAAAGCATTGATTAGATATAGAGGTTAGCAGAGCCATTGGCCAGCTGTTAGGCCTGATCAAAACACTACGTTCCCATTTCATCGCAAAAAAAAACCCCTCTGTTGCTAAAGTATCCCGAGTGTCAGAAACAAAGCATGGCAGTTTCAGTCTTTGCAGTTTGTTTCTTTTGTCACAGATCAAAAGGTGCTTCTTATTCCTCTGAGTATGTTGGTTTTTCACACAATGTCAGTGCTGCAGATTTTCAAAAGTTGATACAGTTATCTCTGGGGTTTTTTGGTGAAAGTGGTTAGGGGTGGAGTAACTAAGTACATTTTCTCACAGTTCTTACTTACAATTTTGAGATACTATTTCCATTTTATGCGACTTTATACTTCTTCTCTACAACATTTACTTTGTGCTTTTGACTCCGACAGCAGTAGTCAATGGTCTTCACAAGAAAACATCGATCTGTTCGTTTGGTCCGTAAAGTGTCTGAAAGCATCAGATTTCATTCTCCTTAATACAATCATGACTTCACGTCACCACAAAAGACTTAATCCAACTTTTTTTCCACATATGCAGTAATACTGCTAATAGTTCGAACTTCTTTCAGTCTCATCCTCATTCAGTATCCGTCTCATCTCTCCTCCTCTGTCTAAGTCACTCAGAAATGTCATGTTGAGGCCACTGTCACATCTGCCATTTAAAGGTTTTTCCAGGCAAATTAAATAGCCAACATTGGGGCTCTTTCTGAGCAGTCTGAAATCCCATTGTGATTGTAAAAAAAATCCCTCCCCATCAGATGTCATTTTGCGTGCCTGTGATGCGCTTCCAACGGCAGCTCAGAGGCAGCCCTCTTCTCCACCGCTGGGATGTCCTGAATGTTTGATGAGCTCTGTCTTCTAGCGGAAAAATAGCTATGAATGATGATGATCGCTGTAACGATGTGGCCGTTTCTTTCCCTCTTCTCAGATGTGAAAAAAAAAAATCCCCAGTCTGGTTTGATGGTCTGTTTTATAGTTCGCACGAGTCTTTTGCATAACTTTGCACAGTCGCTGGCAGGCGTACATCAGACTAATCTGGCGTCCTGCCCAAACAGAGAGACAACCACTGTGACAGAACACAAGACAACACTACTTAGATATTAAGGTACTTATAAGTACTGACCTATCCATACTGTACATAGAGCTCACATTGCGTCCTAAGATCATAAAATCCTTTTAAGACAATCAAATTGGAGCAGGATGCAGAATCATACGAGTATACACAGATAACAGACACTTTTTAATAGCTGAAAGAAATGTAGGAATGGAACCTGTTTTATTTGTATTGTTTAAACCCTGATAATGTGGTAGCGTCGACAAACTTCAACAACGTAACAGCGTGAAAATCATTTCAAATGGCCTTCGCAGTATCCAGATCTTTGCGTTGAGAGATTTTGTGCCACCATCGTCGTTAAAAAACACCAAATGAGGGAATATCTTTTGGAAGAACTGTGTTTCGTCCCTTAAGTCGAATTTCAGAGACTTGTGGAATCCATGCCAGGGAGCACCGAAACATTCTATGTTGGTTTTTCCTATAATTGACCACCAATCTGTAGTGTTTTTTTTTGATGAATTGAAGAGCTTGTTAAAAGCAGTCTGGAAGACAGTATGCGCCAAATGGATTTTTCGCAACCCAACGACCTGTAAAGTTATTAATTGCTTATTATTTTTATATATATATATATATATATATATATATATATATATATATATA
>JAVQJF010023345.1:0-19541 GCA_036023855.1 Gadopsis marmoratus | reverse complement strand
CAACATAAGTTATTAGTTAATTCAGTTGTTTTCTTTGGCACTTTTCAGTAAGAGTTCGAATAAAACAACCATCTATTTTTGTAAACATGGTGTTTGATGAGACCTCAAACTCTTCAAATTTTATTGATGTTTTATTGATGGTAAATAAACCTGCCCTCCTGACTGAAATCATAGCGTAGTTAGCAAATTTAGAAATGTCTGCTTCACTAGCTCCCAATCTGTTTTCTGGTCAGGAAATTGAACCGGCAACTTTCAGCCTAGTTGCCCACCCATTATGGGTGCAGGCTAGAACCGGCACTGCTCCAGGGTATCCGCTGGGCCTTAAAAAGTATTAAAAGGTAAAAATTAAGACCCTTGAAAAGTATTAAAACAACTTACTCTGCATTTTACACGGTATTATTTTTTGGAACATGGATTCAGATGTGTTCAACAGGTCTTAAATTCCAGACCTTTTAAGATCTTTTTTACGTCAGGATTCCTGCGTATACCCTGGTAGTCATATTGGGTCCATTAAGGTCTGTTTAGACGCTATTTTTTGAAGTGATTCGTTATTTGAAATGAAGACCACCTGGGTTATCCCATATACATAACATTGAATGAGAACAGGACGTCATAAAAACTCTGCTTTGCAAGTTGGACACACTTTGTCTGAAGCCTCCGCCCAACCACCTGCATTTATTGGTCCGCCTGTGCTTTTCATCACTTTGTGTCACTCACTGCACATTTGTGTATGGAAATGAACTATGAAAGCTTGAACAGTATTGCACCAAATCTGGTGTCTACGGTTTGTAAGCATCTACGTGTGTGTGTGTGTGTGTGTAAACTCTAGATTTTCTTTGCATGCTCACTGAAAAGACAAGAGAGGTTACCGTTTCAGAAGCAAATGTTTTACTGTATTAGAAGTGAAACTGGGGGGAAAAAGTTTATTTCTTGCCGTGACAAAATGATTGGCATGAAAGCGAATAACAACTTATAGATATCTGTGTACATCCTGCTGACATAAAGTGGTAACAGCTTGAATTCATGTTAGAAATTACGTAAACTGATGTTGAAATGTCGCTGCTGAGTCATTTGAACTGCTTTCCGCTGACATTCCGGATCATCTGTCAGGTTCAGATGAACCGCTCCGATGCTCTGAAGCATCATAAACACAGATCTGGTAAAACCATCGGTAGAAACGGAGGGATGATCTCACACTCATAAAAGAGAGACGATAGACTGGCAGCAGGTGAAATAGAGTCTTTGTCGGGAGGAGAGAGTGACTTCACGGACCGTTGTTTGGCTTCTCTCGCTTATTTTAACTGAAAATAATTTTGATGTTGTGACAGCGGGTGGTGTAAAGAGGATCTTGACTTCAAGTGTTGCTCATATACAGTGTTACCATTGTTACTCATCAACCTCTTCTTTCTTCTCTCAGATCGTCTCTGGTCAGCACGTCTGTCCCGGTAACAGTGCTGGCAGCCCCTGCCTCGAGGTGGATGTCCTGGGCATGCCCATTGACAGCTGCCACTTCCGCACCAAACCCATCCACCGCAACACCCTCAACCCCATGTGGAGTGAGCACTTTCAGTTCGCCGTGCACTTTGAAGAGATGTGTTTCCTGCGCTTCGCCGTCGTGGAGAACAACAGTTCCCAGACCACCGCTCAGAGGACTCTGCCTCTGAAGGCCCTCAAGTCAGGTAGGAGCCTCAGACGCAACAGATGTAATCCTTGAGAAAGGCTGGATCTAAGCACCGGGGGATGTCAAAGCATGTATATCAATCAGTTACAACATCTGTAGTGAATATATGATTCCAAAAAAAGCAGAATGTGCTCAGTTTCATTCAGTTCAGCAAAAAATCGCAGAAATGTCTATATTACAGATTTTTCAAGTATTTCATATGATGCTCTGATAGATAATAGAAAATGAATGTAATGAGGCTTGTTTTATAACTTGAGCTGCTCTGAACACCAACAGAGAGCCTCTGTCTTGCTGCCTTCTGACTCAGTGTAGTTTGCTCTTCATAGGAGTAAAAAGCCAAAATGTAAATATTCAAAAATAAAAAGTAACTGAACTGGTTTTTTTTTGTTTGTTTTTTTTGTTTTCTTAAATCGTCCCAATCAGTGTAAGAACATAATCAGCATATGTGTCGTCAAAATATATTTTCTTGTCTTGTGTGTTTCAGGTTACAGACACGTCCAGCTAAGGACGCAACATAATCAAGCTCTGGAGGTGTCGAGCCTGTTTATCTTCAGCCGCAGAACAGACGAAGGTCCCACAGGTGGCGCTACTCGCTCGTCACTGGTAAGACAACTCCTCAAGTTGTGGGAACTGCAGGGTTCCATTTGACACTGAACCTCCTGTGAACTTTAAAAACATCTAAACCTGCTTAAAGGAATCAGCTTTTGTAATACTTTAATAAAGCATGTTAATGTGACTAAGTACATTTACTCAAGTACTGCATTGCGTACAAAGTTCAAGGTACTTGTTCTTTACTTGAGTATTTCCATTTTATACAACTTTACACTTTTACTCCACATCTCTTCACCGCATTAGTCTGACAGCTTTTCCTTTTCAGATTACAACATATGATGATCGTGTAGAAGATGATGCTGTAGATTAAACTGTATAAACAGTATAAAGTAGTTAGAATAAGCACAACCTTAAACATTAATGCAGCAGTGATTTTACTCCAGTAACATCAGATATAATACTAAAACACTTACAGGGCCTGTTTTTCAGCAGGATGAGCACTTTTTATTTGATATTTCAAGTACATTTTGCCGATAATACTGTCGTACTTTTACCTAAGTGAGGTGACTTGTAGTGGTGTATTTTCACAGTCTAATAAATCAGAAATGTCATGACAATACGTTTGATTCTAACCTGCTGCCCTCATCTCTTTACCCCTCTTGCGCTCTACACAGCTGTTCGGCTCAGAGGAGAAACGTGCGTCGCAGCAGCGCAGGGTGACGGTGTACGGATCCCCCGGTCCTGAGCCCTTCACTGTGTTCTGCGTCACAGAGCAGACGACCGCCAAACAGCTGCTGGACACGGTTAGTTCTTAAAAAAAGCAATTATGTGACTGCAGCCCAAAGAGAGGCTTTGATCCATCTTTGGAGACTTTTAATTTGTCATGTTGTGTTTCTCTCTTCTCACTCTCCCCACCCCCCAAAAGGTTGTAGCATCTACAGGGAATCCGTCGGAGTGCTTCTTGTGCGAGGAGAAACTTCCTCTGTCGAAGGAGCGCAGCGAGGTGAAGCGCTTTGCTCAGCATCGTCCTCTAGTGCCCGAGGAAGAGGTGCTCAGGCTGGTCTCCAGCTGGAACACTGAGGAGGGATATGTGGGGAGGATCTGCCTCAAAACCAGAGAGGAGGTATACACGGAGAGTGCAAACACCTACATTCTACCTGATCTCAGAGTGGATATTAACAGCAACAAGTGCTTGTGACTGTTTCTAAATGTGTTTAATATTCCCTGTACACCCTGTAACTGCCACCTGTCATTTCTACCTCAAAAAGCCCTTGATACACACTTTCTTGTGTGACCTATCATGTAGACAATGGCTCTCCCTTGTGGTGGATGTGTATATGTCTCAGGTAAACCTCAGATATCCTCGTATCAGAGTGTGGTGCTGGTTTAAATCTGGGATTCTGCCACATATTTTTACTGTTACTACATGGTTTTATTCTTGCAGAACTTAAATGAGAGGAACACGGTGCTCGAGGGAGAGGAGGATGTGACTTTGGGAGGTAGAGAAGCAGGAGGAGGAGGGGGAGAGGACGATATGTTCTTTGTTCAGATCCATGAAGTTTCACCAGAACAGCCTCACACTGTGATCAAGGCCCCGCGCTACAGCACCGCTCAGGAGATCATACAGCAGGTGAGGAGAGTCAAGAACACACCAAGGTGACTTCAGCAAGACGTGCAAACAAACCGCAAAGTGGCTTCATTTGTCTCTCATACGCTCTCTGCCTTGGCCAGACTTTGTCAAAGGCCAAGTATTCCTACAGTATCCTATCCAACCCCAATCCATGTGACTACGTCCTGATGGAGGAAGTGACCAAGGACACCGGCTCCAAGAAGTCCTCCACCGCCAAGCCCTTGCAGCGGGTGCTGCTGGATCACGAGTGCGTCTATCAGGCGCAGAGCCGCTGGCGAGGCGCTGGAAAGTTCATTCTTAAACTCAAAGAGCAGGTAGCTCTAAACGTGGTATCTGATGTTCCATGCTAGAGACTTTCTACTATTTTATTTTATGCTTCTTGCATTATGTCACTCCTTTGAGCATGTTTCTGTACTCGCCTTTTTTGTTTTTTTTTTTACTTTCCTGTAATTTTTGCAAGACATAGAGTTCAAATTGCTTGACTAACAATATGACAGCTTTAACTTTGTATGTGCTTGCAAAATATTTTTTAACATCTCAATGAATCCATGTTGTTGTGTGCTTGCTATTGCATTTTGTATTGTGTGTTGCTGCTTTCCTTGATTGTTGTGCGCTGTTGCTATGCTTGTGATTAACCATGTAACCATGTTTTCTAATGTTTTTATATGTTGCATGTCTGTCAGTATTTATTTTATTTATAAACCATCCTTTTGCACTTGAGGCCTTTTTGTGCTGACATGTTTGTAAATAGGTGCAAGTAGTATAAAAGAGGTAAGTCGGCAATAAGTGTTGATGTGTTTAAATGAGCTGCCTCTTTGAATAAAGGTTAAATGCTTTTTACAAGTTGTTTAGTTTTTTCTTTTTAAATAGTTAAGACTGAAGGAGGGGAGGAAAGGGATATGACAAAACACTGAAGCACTAAATACTGAGTACATAAAATGAAACGAGAGAGTGCACATTAAGAATGAAGAAAGGACTAAATGTATAGTTGTTCATCTTGTATTATTCACAAAAACTACACACACATTTCTGTCTGTTCTGTATGTACTTCAGTAATACATTTCTTCTTCTGCTTCCAGGTGGTGCGGGAAGACAAAAAGAAAGTCATCTCCTTTGCCAGCGAGCTGAAGAAGCTGACCAGCCGCAGCCGCAGCATGACGACTGGCGGTGGCGTGGACGGCCCCCCCCAGAGTAAGGACGATAGAGCTGCATGCTGTGTGGCTCTGACAGAGCTCCAGGAGTGAGGCTCACACTCCGCCTGCTGTCTGTGCATGGAATGGCAACAGAGGTACCGTATGTTGTCTCTAACATCACGAAAGGGGACACTCTGTTTGTTCCAACACTTCATCTTTTACTCTTGAAACACATCACGCAAGTACATCGCGTGTTGCACCTCTCAATGCTAGTTGTGTCAGCAGGTTCGGCATAGAATCGGAATTGGATTGTGGCGTGTGACTCGACTAGCATCGAGTAGCAGTGGGGTTGAATTTGGGGAACTTGCTGGTAATGCATGAAATTATAGTCAAACTCATTTGTTTTCCCAATTCGGGTTCTGAATTTGGTTCTTTTGGTGTTATATATGGTCTTTAGGTATTGTGTGAACCACATGAGCTTAATTCATAAGTTATTTCTCTAAATATTCTTGATATCGCAGATTATTTTTTTGTCTAGCTGTGGCCCAAAAACACTTAAGGAGCAAAGAAGAAAAACCATCTGTGAAAAGGTGCAGTTGAATGTGGTCAGTTTAGTACAACAAATGCTTAAATATAGAAAGATGGATTATGTGGACAAATAGTGTGTATTGAGCTGACAGATGCTCCTTGCAAACATTCCAGTATGACTTTTATTTGCAGCAATGTCCTTCAGTCTGTTATCATGAATGGTTTACATCATTATGTCCACCTCATTTAATCTAACACTTCATTTCTAGCAACACTTCATCCGTCGTATTTAACAGATGGTCTCACTTTGCAGTGTGGCAACAATTCATTACTGCTGTGATTTTACTAAATGCTGTATTTCTCTGCCCCAGTTTGGTGTCGCCTCTAAACCCCTAATCTGTGATACTCCGCAGGGTCCCTGTCTGCAGCTGCAGGTCTGAAGGCGTGGGCAGTGGAGGGCAGGGTCGGGGCAGGAAGGTTCCTACAGGCCTCCTCCTATTCCTCCTCCTCCTCCTTTAGGGGGCAACTCCAACCTGTCCAGTTGCCCACCTCCTCTCTGACCCCCCTAGCCTGGAAGCTTCACCTCCTCAGGAACTGGAAGATCCACAAATGAAATCCGGAGAGAGGGGCAAGACGACTTGGGTTGACTAACTTCTTAACTCAGAGGAGTCACCTTTCTAAGAAAGGTGAGGGGCTTCAGCGAGGGTCCTACACACTGAGAAATTCTGGGATATGCTCCTCTCTAAATCCTGAAGGAGTCTGATCATGCTTTGCGTTAGCTGAACGAGTAGAGGGCAGGATTTAGTCCAAGCCCCGTTAATGGGTTAGGTGACCAATGTTCAGCCCGTTTGCTCGGTTGAATGAGTGACAGTTTCACCCAGTCAGACGTTTTGATTGGCGATCCCACCCAGTGTGGGCGGGCAGCTCCAGAGTCCAGAGGATCAGAGGCAGCTGCTCTTATTGAAGTGATCAGGTCACTGACGCACAAAAAAGATATTGTCTTACCAATATATAGGAGGAATTTGTCACAAAAAAAGAACACTTCCCTGAGTCACAGTCAAATGATTAAGAGGTTTGCTTTTAGTTTTTTATCTCCCAAAAATACAGATAAAATAAGACAAGTAGCAAAGCTGAGTTGATTTAAGGACAATTCAGATATAGTTCCATCATAGATTCCATGTCCTAACTTTTGTTTGCTATTAAATGACTAGATCACGTATTTGTCTATAAATGAGTTTATAAACTTCTCCCCCTTTTCTGGTATCGCAGCAGACGGAGGGAGAGTTCGAGGGCTGAAACAGTATTCTTCTCTCTTTCTCAGGTTTGGGCTTTTTTGGCTGAGGGCATTGTGAAGGAGGCTGACAAGCTGGCTTGTTTGGTTCTTTCCTTACTGTTCCACAGTTTCACAGTACTGTAAAGGGCACACGTTGGGCAGTGCAGACAGAGTGGGACAACATGTTCAGATATTCTGTAATGGAAGCAGCAATGCGTTAGGCTATCTCTCGGACGCTACTGTCTCTGCCCTGCAGGTGACGAGACATGCGCAGCATTTCAAGGCCGGCGTCGGCGCAAAGCTGTCCTCCTACGCTGCCTTAAAATACTGCAACACTGCCTTTTAACTTTTAGCTGTATCTCTGATGATGATTTGTAGCTCGTTTCTCAAAGGATGTTGGTTCTGTCATCAATGTTCACTAATAATTATGTCAACAGGCCAACCAATAAATTAATTAATCATTTTGAAAATACTTAAAACTTTCTTTGGGCAATGTTCATTTATGAAAAGAAGTGAAAGTTCTCAAAAGTTCAACATTGTCTAACAAAACAAAATATTGTCTAAAATGGGTAAAATAATTATTCGTATCCAAATTGATCTGATCAAAGAATAATGAAATAAGATTACAAATTTGATTAATTTTCTTCGTTTTCTTTTGCCAGTTTTTGGAAAGTACTGCGGTTCAGTACGCAGCCTAATGCTAACCCTGCTAACAGGAGAGTTTGGCTACACTGACAAACATAAGTGCTTTTGCCTCAACGTGAGAAGGACTTTATGAAGAAAAATGGCTACAACTAAATATATTTCCTTCAGTTTCCTCCTCTGTTTGAGTAGAACAATGATGATTTCAGCACTAAGATTCTTTGGGGAAACACAGCCAAGTCTTCTTCAAACAGCATTTTGCACATTTGTTCTTTCCTTTTGCTGTCATCTTCAGTGTTTTTGGGACTTGATTTTTTTTTCCATATTTATTACTTAGAATTTCAGCTCAGTTGTGAATTTAGTTTTGAGGAAAGCACTAGATAAATGTTCATATTGTTGTTTTTTTAACTCTTTGTCAAACTGAAATGGGCAGGTAGTCCGAGCCAACACAAACATTAACGATGAATTACATTTCACTGTAGTTTACTGGTCGAGATTTACGGTCCTTGATTTTGAATCTTTATAAATTACTAGTATTGATTGTAGACTTGAGGCTTTTCTTTATTTCCACTTACTGCTCATTTAAATTTTCTTTCAGAGCTGATGAAAAAGTATTTATTTCCGCTTTGTTTTATTTGGGATTTCAGTTGTTAATACGCACATATGGTTTTATGTAAGTTGGCCACGACTGGTGATGCAGAGACATGAAAAGAAGCTCAAATCCACGATCAAGACAGATTTACAAAGCACACAGCTGCCTTACTGCACTGTGTATTTACTCTCACTACACAATGACAACTTTCTTTCCGAGGAAAGTCCGTCTTGTGAGCCGTTTTAACTAAAAGAGTTCCGAACCCCTTGTGTAAGAATAAATTAGACCTTTTATAAAGAAGTAAGTTTGCCCATTTTTAACCCAAGTACTTTCTAAAACCTGCAAATGGTGAACACTTCATGTTGAGACACCCAAGTATAATGGTATTTAAAATGTCTGACTTTGATTTTATAGAAAATAATCTGGCAAATGTAGCCGCACGCCACAAGAAGAATTGGACTGTTTGTCATTTTACTTTCGTTTGTCTTTATGTGAAACCTTTTTGTTTCATTGCCACTTCCAAGTAATGATGTTTGAATTTTAGTGCAATAGCGACGTTCTGTCACTTCTGTTTAAATTTGTCACGACTGATATCATTAATCTCTAATCATCTCTATGTCAATGATAATTAGGCGGATAGGTTTAATAGTACCTATAATCGTTTTATCCATTCTGGATTTTGTTGTTATAGCTGAAACGTGATTATGCGAGAAGAAGATAATATTTCATAAACTGGCGATTACTTCCAACTGCCATGCTGGATAAAAGTGATGTCTGTTGATATGAACTATGTAAAACTCAACACTGACTTTAAACAGAAAGGGACATTTTCTGTTAAAATGTAAACCTGTAACTAGCGAGAGCGTAATCACATCTTAACATGGTTCAGGCAGCGCTGTGGTCCTTGTTTTCCTTCTTTCTAATGTGTAGACCTCATTTCTGAATGTAACATTTCTTAATGTGTTGTGACAAACGTGTGTCTGGATGTTATTTATTTTAATGTGAAGCCCTGGTTGGCAATTATCTGTTGTTTGCCTGTTTGTTTAATCTCCTGTAAGTAGTTTAAAGTGGGTTTTTTAATTTTATTTATTTCAATATGTGAGGATAAGCTCTTTACTCAAACTTATTTAGATACCTAAAATAAATGTTTTACTTTGTGTAAAGTATTCTGTGTAGTATCATATTCCGGCATGTTATTCTGCAATGCACAGCAGCATCTTTTAATGCCTTATTATGGGACTTTTCATAAATGTGGACAAAAGCTGACTATTTGAAACTTTGTCAAATCAGTTTTTCGGTGTATTCATATTATCCACTGAATATGACCTGTGTGTTTGCAGACTGTGGGTTGATGTTTCATCTTTAGCATTCTGTCGTTTCCACAAGATGTGCGGTTTACCCTTTAACATCCACTATCCGTGGTATGATGTGGCTGTCAAGTGAACGTTTGTCTATTTATTTGAATGTCTAAATAGATGAGAAGTGGTGGACTTGTCATATATCGGGATCACAATAAAAATACTTAAGTGTTTAAAGCGCATGTGTGTGTCTGAGCTCAACTCGTGCGCTTTTTGCTTCTTATTTTTTTTTTCCACGTGCTTTGTTTTCTTTGTTGTTTTGTTTTTGTCTTTATTCAGAAGTGGGATGAATTCCATTTAGCTGTCTCAGTTTCAGGGTAGGGGGCACAATGTAACTGAACCGTTGTTAGTAACACCTGTATGTCCAAATGTCTGCAGTGAAGAAAGCCTGTTAATGGATGATTACAAATGTATCGCAAGGGCTAAATAGCAGGAATGTTTTGGAGCATCTCATTTCTTTATCTGGTGCACGAATAACACCATGTGATCGTCTGCTAAAACAAAAGAAAGGTCATTTACTGTGGAACCGTGTCTTTACCTTTGTTCTTAACGCTACCATCCATTTAGGATGAAGCACACGTAATAAATGATCTTTGTTTTTAGGTGAAATGCCCCCATCAACATAATTTCTGCCTCAAAACTTTTCTACCTGTGTCATAGATTAATGAGCCGAGGTCAGTCCACCTTCTCCAATAAAGCACACTGGACTCAGGAATCACTGACATAATCAGCACATTTAGTCGAATCAATAACGGCTCAGGCGTGTTCTTCCTTCCAGAGACTGTTTAAAATATTACTCTCCGCTACAGTCCGCTTATTCCGGGTAATAAGGAGCACTCAGTTTCAAATATCACCATCGGTGTGGCACCCTCTGTTGAGTTCTTTAATGCAAAATTATGCAGTCATCAAATTAAATGCGAGTTTTAAAACCTGGTAATTCTGCAGCTAATGGTCCAGCTTCTTTCTAGACTTCAAATAAAACAATTCACTGCAATGTGGCTCACAATTTAAAAAGTCCAACCACCTTTATGAAGACAAACTTTGACTATGTGTTCTGCTGATTGGATCTCTAAGGGATCCAGTGGGATGAGGGAATTTTAAATATCCTCTTCAGGCTAATCGATGAAAAACAAAATGCTAATGTCTGAAGATGTGTGGAAAACCATTCTGAATCTCACAGCCTGTAATCGAGTTAAAGCTTTTATCCGCCTCCTTCCTTTCATCTGCATTCCTCTTTCATGGCTAATGTGCGTTTAATGTGTGATGTTAAATGCACATAGCGTCTGTATATCTTACCAAGTTGCAACCAGCCACTCAGCCAAATGTACTGTAATGTATTTTGATCTCATCCTAATAATGCCATTTTAGACTGAGATTAGAGCCTCGAGATTGGGATAGCACTTTAGCATGTTAGCTGCTTTGTGCAAGGTGTTATCAGTGGCTGGTGGAAACAATTTGGTGAAGAATTTATGTTGTTTTAAAAACCCTTGCATATATAAAATTAAGATGAGAAGATATACCACTCGTGTATGTATGATAAAATATGTAGCCTGTTAGCTTAGCTTAACTTAATTTAGCAATAAGAATGAAAATGTGTTGTTTTTTGTATGGATTAAACAAAAAAGATTTACAGGTGCTGGTAGATGGATGTTTTTAGCGCTTGGACAGATTTAGGTCAGCTGTTTCCACCTGTCTTTATGCTAAGCTAACCGCTTGCAAGAAAGCAAAAAGAGCATATTTAAAAAATATAAATCTATTCCCTTACGTTATTTTTAAACAATAGAGAGCGAAGTACAAAGGAACATTTCCAAGGACAAAGTGTTCACTTTGTCTGACTTAGAAAGTAAACATCTCACCATCATCACGTCTTGTTAGTTCTAGACAGAGGAGACATCAACGCCGCGCCAAGTTAACCAAACTCCACGTTTCAATGGATGAAATAATCTTTTATTTGGATAAAGTCTGCCAAGCACCTTGACAAAGATATAAAGGCAAGTTTGAACAATACAAGACTTCATGTGTCAATGCAAAGTGTCAGGCAAATTCAAGATGAGCCGTAATACTGAATGAAACGAGTGCGGTTCCATACAGAGACACCAGTCGCTTAAAGGGCCATAAATAGTTAATAGACTTTCCTCCATCATCTCTTAGCAAAGTAGAAATATAACAAGTCCTCTCACTCTTGGTCCAGTTTTCCAAAAAGGTGTTGCAGCTCTGAGATCAGTTGGGTTTAACGGATGCTCTGATTGGAATATTTAGCAGCTACAAAACATTTTAATGAGTAAAGTGGCAAATAACCAATTAGACGCCAAGTTACTTATTCTTTGTTTTTTAATGTATTTTCTTTATCGGAATAATATAAACAAAATGAATGCAATATCACATGGTCGATATGTATCTTACTAAATTTGAGTTTGAATCCCAGAGTATGCTAATTCACACTTTAGCTGAGTACCAATCTGTTAATCAGACTTCTTTCAATTGGATTGGAGCATCCCCAGTGGTTCTACAACCAATCAACAGAAATAATGTCTGAACGCTGTAATGATCTCGGCAACAAGGAGCGAGCACAGTGCGACCACGATCAGAGCTTGGTCATGGGTATGTGAAGGCTGTTCCACGGGCCCATCCATAGTTCCTCCTCATCCGACTGCGTTCTGTCGCTCGGGCACTCCAGCGGCTCCCTCACACCGAGTCCGTCGCCGTCGTCGCCGTTGCTGCCGTCTGCCTTCGACTCTCTCTCGCCTTCTCTCAGCTCGTCTCTCTCCGCTGTGCTCTGAGGCTGCTCCGTGCCGCCGTGCGCCGCTTTGAGCAGGTTTGGTTGGGACACCACGCTGTCGGTGCCCGTGTTGCTGGTGCTGTCGGAACCTAAAGAAACGCTGGATTGTCGAGTGTTGAACACATTCAGCGTTTTATGGTTGTCAGTGGTAGAGAAAGAGGAAGTGGCCATTGCCGGACTTTGGAAGGTGCTCAGCGTCTTGCACCCAACGTCTGTTCTGGGGCTGTTCAGGGGCACTCTCTCCTCCAGTGTGGCGGCCATTTTGTCTAGTTTTTTAAAGTGCTTGGCCAGCCGTGAGCTGAAGACGGGGGAGGTGGGTTTGAGGTTGTTGTTCGTGTTGGTGTGCGTGTGTGTGGGACCTGTGGCGTTCACTGAACGTCGGGTGCGGATGATGGAGCCGTTCTGGGCCACGTAGATGCTGCCGTTGACGTTAGCGTGGCTGTTGAGGGTAGAGGATAAGTTGCTGCGTTGGGTCTCTGGCAGGCTGTCCTCACCGGTGGAGCTGGTCTCGTACTCCCGGTCCACCACCAGCTTGATGCGACGCTTTCTGCTGGCGTGCTGGAAAAACACACAAAGAACGTGTCACTGAGAATCCAAAGTAAGGTTTCCCGTTTGTTCTTATAGCGGCCCGTCCAGACGAGAGGAACACAAGGACTGCACTGGAGATGCTACACTGACATTTGATTGGTGCTCCTTTACTCCTGGTCACTTGCTGCCTGTTGCTGTTCAGCACATGAGATGTGACTCAACAAATATTTAACAATTTTGAAACCTTTTGGGTTTTTTTTTTACCTTGTGTTCACTTAGGTTTTGGTTAAACTTTGGCTCCAAACATCTTAACAGTAATAAAACATCGGGAGGTCTCTTCTCAGCCAGTATGGACAGGAGGAAACATTACAGCAACCAGTATATCCTTCAGTGCTCATACTGTATGAGCACGTGAGCAGTGTGACAAGGAAGGCATGAAAAGATGTGCACCTGTCCTTTAACACCGGCTTGAACGCATTGTTTCACTATGACCTCGGGTGGTTCAAAGACACCAGACCACAAGCCTGAGAACGTTTCCACTGCACCAAGGTGAGAACTTTGACCACTAGAGGTCAGGAGAAACAACACTTTCGGACTCATGTTAAGATTTAATTGACCTTTTTTACCCCTTAGTGGCTCCGTAGTACAGTAACATGTACAACAACACAAAAAGTAGCACTTTCACTCACACCGCAAACACACCACACAGCAAAGTGCAGCAGTGTTGACTCCAGATATTTCATTTGATATTTGAGCAATTCAAAGCAGCCTATTCATCATGTGGTGCTTAGAAATTCAACAAAAGGAAGTACTGATGGAATGCTTTTAAAAATATACTGAATATTGACCCCCATTTTGGATGTAACTCTTTATGACATAACACATTATTTGACAGTAAAACCTTTTCTTTGGTAGGTCAGAGTAAACACTGCTGTGCACACACATACTCTTTGGAAGAAGAATAGGGCAGCTGTGACTAGTAACTGACCTGCTATTACACAATATAACCCTCCGTTTTTTCCATTTAACCTTGCTAGTATGGGAGAAAGAATACGTTCATCGTTGCAAAGAAAACATCCTTTTTTCCCTGCAGATAATGGGTACCGGAAGAACTGACAGATGCAGGGAGAAAGAAAAAGCTTGAGGGAAGTTCTCAGGAGAAAAGCTACGAAAGTAAACCAGTTGACCACAAGAGTATCAGCGATCTCATAAAGTAAAGCGAGGCAGATGAAGGAGGAGGAGAGGAGGCAAAAGAGAGAGGCACCAAACCACAGAGATACGCTGAGAGGGCAGCGGAGGACATGCAGGTAATTTAAAGTCCTGTGAATGTAAATCACACCAAAAAGGGAGAGATTACAGTAATAAATTCCACCCAGGTAATGACTGCACACCCAATCCAGGCGTTTTCATAGAGCTCTTACTTAGGGGCAAAGAATTTAATCTTCGGGGGGGCTAAGGCCTCATCTGCATTTCAATCAGCATTTCGACTCCTGCTCCAAATCCCCCTCTGCTTGATCCTCGCCTCCTTCCCCTCCATGGCCGCTGCGTCTCTCCTCCTCCTCCTCCTCCTCCTCCTCCGTGTCCTCGATGATGGGTGACAAGTCGTCCGTGGTGTTCCCGCCTGAGCTGATGTCTGATTGGATGTGGTTGGTGACTTGCCCGCACGACGAAGACTTGTGTGATCTTCTCACCTCCTCCTCCTCTCCTGATTCCTCGCTCTCTTCCTCTATTGTTTCATGCGAAGAGCGAGAGTGTCTCGAAGTGTGGGGCCTTGAACTGCAGACCGTAGCACCTAAATATCTCAAACGCTTAGAGTCGCCGCTCCTTTCTGTCTTTAAGTTGGCACTACTGCTTCTACTTCTACTACTAGGACTGTTGCTACTCGCCAAACTGCTGCTACCTTCCGAGCGCTTTCGGCTCGACTCTTGCCCCCCATCCTCTCTCTCTAACCCTGACTCCCTCTCAGACTCTGACCCCTCTCCCTCCTCATCTCGGCTTTCACTTTCGGAGTCTCCGTCTGTGTCAGGAGGTCCCTCTTCCCTTTCTGTTCCTGAGTCGGACTCGTTTCTTTCTGTTTCTGTGTCGTGCTGGGCTGTAACAGACGAGGTGTGGCTGCTTGCGTCAGAGAGACTCAGTTCTGATAGAGACTCTTTGCTGCCACGTCCCGTTTCTAAGTCACTGCCGTGAAAACGTTTCTGTCTCTTCCACCACACCTCAGAGGAGCTATTCTCCTCTCCTAACTCCGTCTCCCGCTGCCTCCTCTCCTCTCCCATGGCTCCTTCAGGCACGGATACAGAAACACTCAGATCTCCTACGGAGCCATACATCTGCCCACTGTCCTCCCCTCCTCTGGCCCAGCTTTTTCCGCTGCTCCACTGTTCGTCTCCCACCCTGGCGGGTCCCTGGAGCCTTCTGGCGAGGGAGATAAGACCGAAGGCCTCGCTCAGCTTTTGTTTCACCGGCGGGGGTTTGCTGGCTTCATCGGACGTCTGGAAATAACTCCCGTCGATGACCATGCTGCCGTCCATGCCGGCAAAGTAGCCAGAGGATGACAAGCCAGGGAGCGCTCCCCTGTGCTCTGGCCTGACGCCTTCTCCTCCTCCAACAGCATTTCTCATCCCATTGTTTGTGACGCCACCTCCGTTGCCTCTTGCCCATGTTTCCATTTCTCCTCTGCCTCCGCTTTGCCTCCCTCTTTCTGTCGCTTCATCTCCCCCTTTGTTTTCTCCTTTCCCTGCTTCCCCTCTCTCACATCCTCTTCCCACTCCTTGCCCCTTTCTTTCCTCCAATCTCTCTCTACCTCCTTCCCCCTCTTCCAACGGCCTGACCCTGGCTTTGTTCCAGGGCGTGTGGATGGCAGGAGGTTGTCCAGATGTTTTACTCCCAGAGGACAGCAGTGTGCTCACCCTCATCATGGTTTTCAACTTGGTGGCGGCAATTGAGCTCTTAGGCTTTGTGTTTGTGGTTGTTCCACCCTCAGACTGTTGGTTTTTGTCGCCCTCAGCTCTTGGGGCTCCTGGGACCTTCCTTGACGGCCCATGAGAAGGTGGGTGTGGGGCTAATCTGCCTCCTTGAAACGGTCTCCTCCTCTGTTGTTGTGACGATATTTGTCCAAAAACAAATAAGAATGTTTAGGAACGGAACGAATAAGACATGTAAACGGCAAAAAGCATAATTATTAATGTCAGCAGTATAATTAGGAGCAGGTACCTGCTTTCACTACATTTCTGTTTTGTCTCCGTAGGACTACGGTGCAAAATCTACTGCGTACATTCAATAAACGTCGCCGTGATCATTTTCTCTCCACCTCACGGATGTCGGTAGTAAAAATGTCTCTGTTCTGTTTCCACGGTCATTTTCTGTTTACCTCTCCATCAGACTCCTGTGGGCTGTAATAGTAGCTGCCGTCGTCATCAACAACAACTTCCCCATATTCATCGTAGAGGCCGGAGGGTGAGATCAGCTTCCTGCGACTGCCGTACTGAGGAAGTTCATACCTGGACAGAGAGTGGGAGGGAGGAAAACATTTAGAAGGGTTGTTTTTCTCACAGGCAACGCATCGGTAGTAGGTACGTGGAGTAATGACTAACAAAGAAATGAATGGAAGTTCAGTCGGCCATTCACAAGTGACGACAGGAGAGAAATCTGCTTTCACAAACAAAACTGTTGCACTTGGCTAATGCTCATCAACAGCCCCTTACAGAAATAACGCGCAGGGCAACACTGTGGTTCCCTCCATTGATAAGCAGTGCCTAATGACCTTCCTAAGCAAAGCTGTCTTAATCACAAAAGGAGCATTTTGTTGCCAGGAGACATTTTGTTAGCAGAAAACAATGAAATCGATTTCCCTCCCATTTGTCTCCCTTTGTTGCCTGTTGCCGGGAGCGCTGCCTGGCTCCACTGGCCAGAAAACTGTGCTGCGTATCACTCGGGCTCCATGCCCTGCAGCAAGCAACTCGCAGAGCCAGTGGGTGAAAAGACACACATCTTTTCAAATGCGATCCTGGAAACAATATGACCCGGTGTGATTAAAGTAACAAATCTGCTGGAAGTCCTTTGGCTTCATTCCGTGGTGGGGAGACGCTGCCCTCCCATTACAATAAGTAGCCAAGTAATAAACAAATGGAAGGTGCAAGTGGGTGACTGATGTGTTTGGGTGAGAAGAGGGTGCAGTAGAAGGATACAGAGGTGGAAAGACAAAGAAGACCAAGTGAACAATGTCAGGGTCAAAACAGAAAGACCAAGTTTAGACATAAATGTTACAGTTATAATCCTTACACTATGGCCCCTGCAAGCTAATGTAATGAGTCTTAACCTTCCACTAAAACCTGCTTATGGGATGTCACAGTCATTAACCCGCAGACGCAAACTGAAGTGCACCAGCTACAGCAACTCTTTGTTTGCATTTTCTTCCTTCCTAGTGGACTTTCTTTTTACCCTTCTTCCCTTTTCAGCCTCCCCCCGTTTTCCATGTTTCCACCAGGGGGCAGTAATAAACTGAGAACCAGTTCAAAGTTGCCAGAATGACTGGCATGGCAGCCTGTGTGTGTGTGTGTGTGTGTGTGTGTCACAGACCAAAATGGACCAAATAGGGTCACTGGGATCTTTCAGGATGGTTTCTAAATGCTAAATGTTGTTTAATGGACAGTCCTAGGATGTGTAAGGGGCTCACACATGACAAAGACCACTAGTACTATACGGTTTTAACAGTCTTTAAAAGTCACTGGATGAGAAATACATATATTTCCCAAGATGTTGAACCATCCCTTACATATTTTTCCTCCATTTGCAAAAGCGTCTTGATATGCCTTGTGCTCTGCCTAAAACAAGCTGGACAGGCAGACCCGTCTCCTCTTTTTGTTCTCACCTTTGTCCTGCTTCTGTTTACAACATGAAAATGGCATCATTGAGCCGATCATGCCAGATTTAACTCTCCTCGTCTTATATTTTTCATGTGGGTGCCCTAACCCAGCACCTATCAGCTTCATGACGGTCACACTGCTCATCACCCACGCCAATAACGATTTTGGAAAAGCCAGATTTAATCCCTTATTGCTCCATGGCGCGTACAGGCTCAGTATTTCACTTTTGACTAGAGGGCAACATGAATTTGGCTGGTTTTGTTGTTTTGGGGTTTTTTCTTTTCTTTCAGACACGCGTCAAAACATCAGACCTGTGCAACAAATGGTTCAAGTTATTTTCAGCATCTGTATAAATCCAATCAGAACCATGCCAATGGCAGATGGCTACATTCCCACATACAGAGAAAATCCCATTTCGATCTCATCTTTTTAAGACAGATGAAAGGAAAGGTCAAAAGGTTATGATGCATTCCAAATGGTTTAAAAAATGGATTACTATGGCTGTGGAAGTAAATACTGGAACAGCTGTCATGTGTTTCTCAAAAAGCAAAACTGAGAGGCGGACTAGCACTTGTTAGCATTGTCTTTGAAGAAAATCCTGCACCTTTTCATTTACAACTGCAACAAATGAAGTGATTACATCTGAGTCCCACCGGGTCACAAAGTCTGATTTCCTGCTCTGGTGTACGTACAGAGTCAGACATGAGTTTGTGGATGTTGCTCTAAGCCAACAGCATCTGGCCCATTGTCTGCTTCCACGGCTGGCTGCCTGATTAGCTGCTACAGTATGGCAATGCAAGCAGAGAGAATTAGCACGCTGTGTGTGTGTGTGTGCGTGTTAGAAAGAATGAGCAAGACAACATTTCTAAGTGAGTGAATGAATGTGTTTGCCATGGGTGAAATTATGTGTGTGCGTGTGTATTTATGTGTGACTGTGGGCGTATAAAATCAAGTTCCCGGGAGTCTGCAGCTAAAAATTCTAAAAATTACACAATGCATCACAGATGGCAGGCGCACACACTAAACACACTCATACACACTCACACACACACACGAGGGACGTAATAAGCCTTCACAGGTCTTTGATCTAATGCGTCTGTACATGTGTGTTCAATATATTGCCATTCCATCCGAAGAATGACACACACTTGTACAGTATGCGCACACACACACACACACACACGCACATTAAACACATAAAAAGCCTGTAATTATCTCTTAACTCTTTTAATTCCTGTAGTTCAAAAACAAATACACCACACATGAGCGGAAAAGCCGGTATGAGGCAAGTCACTGGTGTCAGCGTTTCACGGCAGCCGCCCTGGGGCTGACACGAGGCTCAGCTATGTAAAGCAAACACGGTGAACTCCAGACTCGCGTAGGAGGACATGCGTTGCATCAATACTGAGGTGATCCCGGTCGAATACTGGTCGAGTTCGATGGTCATGAAACATAGTGGAGGTGGACTGTATCTCTGCCCTCAATATCTTTTCTACTGCATATCACTACTGGTAAATAATCCGTTTTCAACACTGCAGTGTCTTTAATTACAACTTTCATTGGGTTTATTAATTTTACAACAGAAATGTTCATCACATCAACACAATACGAGTCCACTTAAAGTCAACAAACAATAATGAATTAAGAAATTGAATTAGAACCCAGTCATACTGATAGTGAGGGTCTGTGCTACTACTTGGACCTTGTGGTGAGGTTATTTCTGTCAACTACAATACAGATTGAAGGTGTACTTCCTTTTATTATTAAATTAATATTAATAATAATAATGAATAATTTGAGTTAAGAAAAAGAAAAAGCTTGAAAAGTGTTAGATATAACAGTGAAACTATCGACAGATAAACCATCCAACCATACAGTATGTTAAGATGACAGGCAAGCATTTATGTACAAAAAGTGATATGTAGGATGTTGTTACATGCCAGGGGATCATGGGGGGGGGGGTGAATGGTTTCCTGTTGCCTG
>JAVQJF010023337.1:0-37061 GCA_036023855.1 Gadopsis marmoratus | reverse complement strand
TAAAGTCTGGCGCCTCTTTCTGCCTTTCGGTTGTTTTTTTTTTTTTTTTTTTTTTGTTACATCCCATTTTCTCTTTCAGTCACGTTTAGTTGTCCTGTGAAACAGACTTTTATATACCTCCATCAAAGCAAATTGCACTGCGGCTTTTATTCAGCTGGTGGAAACTTCCATTACGTGGCCCTCATAAAGACAACCTCCATTTTAAGAGCAATTATGTGTAATTTGACCTCTTTAAGTAAATATTTAGATTATTTAATCCTCTGTGCTGTTAATCGTGGTCACAGAAGGGAAGGTGTTTCTCTAAAACAGGGAAGCGTAATTTGCCAGCAGAGGAGGGCAGAGATTTGTTTTAATAAAAAGATTAAGTAGCATTAACAATAAAGGTTTGGTGTATTGGGCCCACACACACAGTGAAAAGCACCCTGTCAGCTGATCAGTCATGAGACGCTGTGTGTTTATAGTGATTCAGACCAGCATATAGGCTTAATCTGTTTGGACCTGAGCCTGCCTGTTTGTGTCGTAAGGCTGGGGCTGTCTTTGACTGTTAGTATTGTGTCACTTCTTGGCTCTTAGAGGAAGTGGTGGTTTTGGCTCTTAGAGGAAGTAGTGGTGCATACGATAAAACGCACAACACAGGAAAAGACATGGTTCATGATGATCAGAATGGATTAGCGTTTAAACATGTGAACCACCAACCCTGGGGTTCTATCCTCTCAGCCACAGCCGCCCTATTATTATTATTATTATTATTATTATTATTATTGATTATCTAGAACATCCTTAACTTTATGTTCTGTTGTTATCGAACCAGCCCCTCCTAACTTCAGATTTTTGAGGGGGAAAGTAGTTACCTTTACCTTATCTTTTCCGAGCACGTACAAATGATGCATGTATTGAATTATAAAATGGTGTATTGCCTTACACCACAGTCTTTTGCAAATTATAACATTTTACAGTCTTTTCAAGTTTAAGACTCAAAACAGAAGGGGTCTCTTGATCATTTTAGTTGACAGATTAGCTCTATATTTCAAGGTATTGAGATATTAGTATGGATAAAACACTTTAGTGATTACTTGATAACAGCCAAAAAAACATTGGTATGAATAGAGCCTCCACAAGTGTCTTTTGACCTACTTTCCAGCTTCCTGAGGAAGCGTCCTGAGTTTTCGACAGGCTTAGCTGCTTAAAATGTGAACAGCAGTGCTATTGACTAAGAGCTTAGACACCTCTTCCATTATATTCAGTCCTACCTGGAACTTAGACTGTCTCATTTCTGTTTCAAATCTCTGGCATGCAGTGTGCTGACCTCTCTAAATCTTTCCTCTTCCTTTCTCTGCAACATTTCATCCTAACAGGAATGCTCCGCAACTTTGATTCTGAGTGCTCTGCAAAATATTTGGCCATTTATGTGTACACTTTATCATGTACATAACAGCATATATAGATAAAATGTGACTGTGTGATGTGCCCTGTATTCATGCATGGCCTAAGACGTTCCCAGTAATGCTTTGAACACGGTCCAGCGAGACTTAGATGTTCAGATGATGTGGCACAGATTCACCCAGAGGAAGTTGGGGATTTTGATGGTTCATGTGAGCTCATACAAAGAGGAGGGACAGTGAGAGGCTGCATCAGGGCAGTGTCACTGTCTATCTCTGATCCTCTTAAACCACATATCCTTCTGTGTTTGCCAAGTCACCAGTACTGCAATTGTTCTCCTTTTTTCTGTATTCTGCTTCCTCAAAATGGCAGGAAGTAGTTATGATTCAGAGTTTGATTTTAATCTTAAACAATTGCCTGCAAACAATAGTGAATCATGTGTTTTTCTTGAGACTGGCATCTCAAGCTGACACAGATTTATTCAATTTGGGTGCCATTTCAGTACAGTGGAAATTCAGATTTGTTTGCTAAACATGAACTCAGCAGAAAGAAGAGAAACAGCGGGGAGAAGAAAGCTCGGTCTCCTTCTGGATTCCAAACTTGCATAGCATAACTCTTCACCTTGCTTTTTATTGCAAACTGATATGCTTTCCATATGGAGGTATGGAGGCTTCTCATCATTTCATACGCCTTCTTACAAGTAGGTTCCCTCATGCTGATCTACAAAAAGCACATTCCACATCTCCATCATTCCATCTTTGTTTGTTTGTGTGTGTGTGTTTGTGTGTGTGTGTATTGATATTTTAACTTCTTCAGACCAGCAGAGCCTCCAGCAAGTCCATCATTACAAAGACATGTTATACAGCCAAGCATTGTTCTAACCCACAGCTAATCAGTGTTGCACATTTATCATTGTTTGGTTGTATAATGTTTGGAAACTTTTTTTAGTGAGTGTTCTCCAAATGTGTTTCTACAGTTAAGAAGGACAGATGAAGGGAAAGTTGAGGTAGAGCTCAGAGCGAGTTTGGAATGAACTCATTGCTCCTATGGAATCTGTAAATTAAAAGAGGGGTCACGTCATGACAAAGGCAAACACAGAGGAGGGTTGGAAAGCCGGTTCTGCCCGACCTTCCCTATGGAATGGACATCTTTACAGTGTAATTATAAGCCTTTGTGCTGTTCTCATTTGTGACCTCATAGGCTTATTACACTTACATCAGTGGTGACAAAGTCATCAAAGCACCCGCAGTGAAAATTCACCAGACGTGTCCTCTTGTTGAATAGAATGACATTAGAAGTATAACTCTTTAACTCTTCTATTAACGGTGGGGTTTTTTTTTTTTGTAATTACATATGCAAAAATATGTCAGCAGCTGTAATCACACTGATGCTTGATTTGTCTTTCTAACTGCAGACCTGGCAAGCAGACCGGCGAAGAGCAGGACAAGTCCTCTGGAGACCCTCTACAATGGAGACCAGGTGAGAACGAACACACAAACGCATACATTTGTCAAACCATTAGAGGCTTTGTAATGATTGGATAATTACTGAAAACATTTTATCACACAATGCATGTTAGTTCTTAGCAATGCTAGCAGCATGACTCAACCCAACCGGTCGAGGCAGATGAACCCAGAGCCTGGTTCTGCTCAAGGCTTCTGCCTGTTAAAAGGGAGTTTTTCGTTGCTTTTGTGCCGCTCATAGTGGGAAGTGTTGGGTCTCTATATGTAAAGTGCCCTATACAAATTAAACTGAACTGAGTTGAATTAAAATGGCTCTAAGGATGGCAATGTCAGGCGGTTGGTCGGTTCACACGTTCATGTTCCCCTCAGGATGAACTGGTCTCGCACCACCATGAGGTCAGGATTTTGGTTTGTCCAAATCCACAACATGGGTTATGACCAGATACCTCCCAAAGTAATGTCATTCCCATCAGCTTCGTTTTTGGTGCTAATAGCAAATGCTAACGTGAAAAAGAAAAACTGTGAACATCGTAAACATCCGTATATTAACATTGTCATTGTGAGCATGACAATCGATCGCAGACATCTGCTGTAGGTCTGGATTTATGTAATTGAAGGTCACGTTTACTGAAATTGTATTTAACATTTATGAATAAGTAGCAGCAGCTACTGTCCCAGTATTTAGTAAATGTTTGGCCAGGTTTAGTTCTTTGCAGACGTGAAAACAAATATTACATTTCTTACTCATATTGAAGAGGAATAGAAATAATAATATTAATAAGGAATAAATAATAAGGAATAGTAATGTTCCCAAATTCCTCAAATTATAATGTCATGACAGTTTTGTCATGTCGGTTTAAGACTGACCTGGAGGGTGTTAACTTTGAGGGTCACGGCCAGAAACACCGATCCACATGAATGCAATTGTTGTTCCCAAACTGTTGCATTTTTGTAAAGTATTTTAAGATAAAGGAGAAATACACTGTTCTCAGAATGATAAAACTCTCCTGAATCTGTTTTGTGAGGTCTGTTGCTTGCCTGCAAACATTTTCAAAAGGTTTTTCTGTCTGCTTCTTCCTCCCTGGATCGGCCCCCTTTCATTGGTCCTACTTCGTCAAGCAGCTGGAGCTGCTGGCAGCTCAGAGTTCCCTTCAAGGCCGCCGGGAGCTGTTGGGGCAGGCATGTCTAAGCCACACGAGGAAGCGGCAGGTCCTCTCGCCTGAGAATCTCAAACACCTCATTGTGGATGATAAACACAACCTTATTTACTGCTACGTACCCAAGGTTGGTTACCGTGACGTTAAGTAGTGCAGCTGAAACTCTAGGCCAGAGGTTTTCAAACGGCAGTGCGCCTGCTCAGGGGGAGAGTTGGAGGGGAGGAGTCCTTCTCTGACTCATAACTCAATAAAATCTGCAGCCGCAGACGTAATTCATATTCATATCATTACCTCAGATGTCCATTGCGTGTAAACAAAAGGTTGCAGCCCACAGTGTAAGTCACTGAATGCATTGCAACATTACACCTCCTGTTGACGAGGAGTTACTGTATATGAGACTTTGAAAACCCCTCTTCCAGAGTATTCTGCCATATGTGATTTTTAAAATCTTACTCAGATGAATTTACCGTTCAGATTGTTGAGGCGGAAATTTGTTGCACTGTATAATATCACTGCTGGTCGCACGTGTATTTTTTCTTGAATCAAAATCCTCCTCTGTTTCGTCACTTCCAGGTGGCCTGCACCAATTGGAAGCGTGTCCTTATGGTCCTCACCAGCAATGGCCGCTACACTGACCCCCTTGCCATCCCTGCCAATGAGGCCCATGTGGCAGGTAACCTCCGCACACTTTCCGAGTTCTCGGTCCCTGAGATTAACCATCGCCTTCGCAGCTACCTCAAGTTCATCTTTGTGCGGGAGCCCTTTGAGCGCCTCGTGTCCGCCTACCGGAACAAGTTCACCCAAAGCTACAACACCGCCTTCCACAAGCGCTACGGAACCAAGATAATCCGCCTGCACCGGCCCGACCCGGAGCCCGAAGCACTGGAGAAAGGGAATGACGTTTCATTCCACGAGTTTGTCAAGTACCTCGTGGATCCTCGGACCCAACGGGAGGAACCTTTCAATGAGCACTGGGAGCGCGTGCACTCCCTCTGCCACCCCTGCCTGATCCATTATGATGTAGTGGGGAAATACGAGACTCTGCAGCCGGATGCTCAGGCTGTGCTCAGGCTGGCTGGAGTGGAGGGGACACTTCAATTTCCAACCTCTGGTAAGAACACCAGGACTGATGGCAACATGGCAGCACGCTTCTTTAAGCACATCAGCCCCTTCTACCAGAAGAAACTGTTCAACCTGTATCGAATGGACTATCTGCTCTTCAACTACTCCACACCAAAGTACCTGAGGACCCACTGAGGGGCAGAGAAAGACGACTGACATCAGTGCTGTGGACGTTTTCCTTCCGCATCCCGTCAGACCTTTTGTTAATATTGATCATTTTGCACTTTCCAGTTGCCATGGACTACAATATTCATCCCTGCCTAGAGTAGCCAATCACAAGCGCTGACTTGCTGTTATGACTCCATCGAAACCAGCTGTGGAGAAGAACCTGACTTTTGAGACTTTCGAGAAGAAAAGACAGTTTGTGCTGCCGTCTCACAAGCGGCTGTCATATTTGTCAGTTTGCTTTCCAGTGCGTAAATGATATGGTCTATCAGAACAGAATGCAGATGAGTTGTTAGAATTCAGTATTTATGTTTGGTTCACCTGATTGCTATTTCTCACCTAGAAATTACTTTGTCAGATTGAGCCTTTCTTTGACTTTTAGCCCTGTTGTCTGTTACATGTGGTGGTGTAGTATGCCGTACCAGCATCCCTGCGGTGCCCACTACAGTAAAAGTTCTCCCATGGCTTGTTTTTATTTTTTTTCTTTTCTGAGCCATAAATGTTAAGTCCCACTTGAGAGGAGCAGGTTCTCCTCTTGTATGGGTGTACAGGTGAATGTGCTGACTGTGAAACTGAACTCAGCAGGTTCATCGAAAGCACCTAGAGTACAATATCTCTGGATGCTGTTTATTTATGTATGTCAGTGCATAAAGTATTTATTGTTGTGGAAACGTGTGTGTGGTAGTACGGATTTGAGGCCTTTCTCTTTTTCAGAGTGACTTTTCCTTTTTTCCCCGTGAAAAGTTATCTTCCGTCTCGGCTTTTGTACATAAACTGAAGCTGAATAGAATTCTTGTGGGCAGTTCAAAAGCCATCACAGCCCCGGCTCAGAAAACCTTTCTCTGGCTCGCCTTATCTAACGTGTCACAGCACTCATTGACGCCATCTTACATGTACATCTCAGAGTCATTTCCAGGGGAACTAGCTGTCCCTCCTTGCCATTTCTCCTCTTTCACTGTCTCTATTTAGCTCTGGGCAGGTAGGCTAAACAAACAACCACATAGCTGCAGTCAGCTCTGGGTCCAGCCCAGCACTAGCCCTGATCACAGCTCCCCTTGTTTGGGTGAATGCAGGCACATGAGGGGTTAATCCACCTACAGTCACCTCCACTGCAGGGCCTTGTTCAGCAAATGTGACGGAATTTATGGTAATAATATGGAGGCTAGTTCAGGAGAGTGTTTGTTTCTTAATGGCCTGTACTGCTAAGTTTTAACAAATGTCTTCATACAGCCTTAAATGTCTTAAAGGGGAACTCAGTCTGTTTACACATGTCTGTCACTTAAGTCAGCGTCAGGGGAGGCTGAAGACTACAAGTAAAGAAACGAAAAAGAATCTGTTGGTGTGGAGCTGGAAAGAACTGCTCGTAACAGATCTCTGTAGCCCACTGCTCATTTCCGATTGAGGCTAGCGGCTTGAGGCTATATTAGCCGCTACTAGCATAGCACACCGGAAGGCGTGAAATAAAAAGCCGATCTCTGGTTCTGCTGCATCGATTTTGATCCTTGACATAAACTGTCCTTTGTGCGTCCGACAGTGTTTGAGGAGTGTGATGCTAAATCTTTTGAAAGAGGTCAAATCTGCCAGTGCATTTGCAAAACCAATCTTTTGGAAAACTAATAGCGTAAACCATGCTTATTATATGTAGCTTGAGGATATTGTCACTTATGGGGTATTGTGTAGAAACATTTAAATTATTTTGGTAAAGTAAACATGTTTTTACGTTACGTGGCACTAATTCTAGGTAGGAACAGAAACAGCTAGCCTTTAGTCAGTGCACAGCAGAAAACCTTTCAAACGGTCTACAGGTGAGCTCACAATTCAACTTGGACGAATAATAAATGAATGATGAATACATACTTACAGCTCTAATACCAGTCTCAGAATTCAGTTTCCATTTTTCCTCTGATTGGTAGCAAATTACACAGTTCTTTCCAGAAAACCTGCTAGGAAATAAACTGGGGATTAACAGACCCATGAAATCAAGGTTTCACGTCAAATCTGCCCCTCGCACCACTCGGTAGACTGTTATCAGTGTGTCCTGTTTAGTTCTTTAGTCCCGAGCTGCTAACTTTAATTTGAAAGAGATGACGCCTGCAAACATTTATTTAAGTAGACAATGTTTCGATCCCAATTGGATTCGCGTCAGGTCAAAATGTTTAAAACTGGACACCACACCCACATAACTTCTCTGTGTAATGAATCCCTGCATTCCCCGTCATAACAAGGGACTTTCTCCAGTTTACTCAGAGTCTCGTCCTTTAACTCAGAACATCGTTGGGCCCTGTTTATCAAGATACCAGTCCAGCATTGATGAATTGGAAACATTTAACGTTGGGAGTTGAGAATAACAAGAATTCACCACAACGCCACAAAAGCCAACATGGCCCGCAGTCAGGATATTAGTTCCAGTTTCAAGACAAGTTGGTATTAAATTAGCAGGAAACTGTTAAAGTCCATTGATCTTCCGGATCTCTTTAGTAAAATACTAGACAGGCCTGGGGCGGCACGCTCTGGACACATTGCTTATTTTACGCCTGTATTCATGCTTTGAAAAGTGCAATATCTGTGTGAGAGTCTGTATTGTGTTAAAAGCTATGTGACTTTTATTCAAGCCTTAAACTTGGGCCATGATGCTCGGGATTTTTGTATCTGGCTGTGATTGCAGGGTTACGAGAGTTTCATTTTACTGCTCCCTCGTGTAGCAGTGTGTGATTTAAGCCATAACTTTGCATGAAAATGTGTGCGCCAAATCCCAGTCACACCCTTCGTGTTTTGCCTTCCCAATGGCTCAACGGCATGCTGCACAAAATATGTTTTATCTTTTTTTAAATTTCCCTTTTTCTTTCCTGAAAAACACAGATTACATGTAACAAGCAATGTGTTCTTTCCAAGGGAGAAAACATATTGCATATCCATCTGAAGTGCCCAGACGCTGCTGTTTGAACACAGCTAGTCAAGACATCTCCAGCTGTTTCTGTGGAAACGCGCCTTCGGTCACAACTGTGACTTTGGGAGTTATTGTGAAATAGTAAACGGCACAATCAAGAACCTCTCGTGCACCAGTTTACTTGTGCCTCAAAACTGTGAATGTAATAACGTGATAACTGAAGTGCACTTGCGGACATTTTCAACAAATACATTCCCTTCACAGCAGCACTGAGTGGCATGCTTTGTTTGTTAGTTGTTTTAAAGTCAGACTGCGAGATGCTCTCCCAGAGGCAGTTATTTTCACAGAGCTTTACCGGACAAAGATGACTCTGTTCTCCTGCTCGGCGCTCTGCTCATGGGTGGCCGCAGTGCTGGATGAACAGGCCGTCGATGGAAGAAACAGTCTTTCCAAAGCTGCATTTCAACAGTCATGTAGCTGAAAACACATCCATAATTTAACATGTTTTTAAGTTAAAAGTTACTATGTGTCGAATCTTTGGGTGATCATAGCATGTTGCAAATTATTCTGATAGTCTGTATGGTCATAAAAATATGAAACGATATCAGGGAGAAGATTGTGCAAACCAGTCGGTGTGTTTTCCATGTTTGCTGAATTGTTTTGCACCATTTCAGGTTTGACTGGTGCTCTTAATTATCTTGTTGTTCCGCCTTCTTTTGCAATGGTATAATGGCATCTGACTGGAGAATTGGCACCATCAGCTGTTTATCTACATCACCTACTTGCAATGACGCATGCACATTAATTTGCATTTACTTTGCAGATTTCCTTGGAAGTTATGTAATTTGCTCTTGCTTTAGATGACAACCTGGCTGCTGTCATTATTGTTACTCCCACCTGATGGCACCAAAGACAGAAATGAGAAAATCATGCACATACTGTTTTTTTTTTTTTGGTTAGTTTTTATTAAAATATAACCGTTGATAGCCACAAAACTGCAGAAACATTCACCAAACATTTGTCACAATTTAGATTCCGCACATGTTTGCGCACACGTAAGACCTACTGCAGGTGTGGAAGCTCGGGTGACGATGAACACAGCAAGATTAGAAAGTAAAGGCATTTTAAAAGCCCCTACAGTCAGAATGTGGCAGTGTCAACATTGAAGTACAGTACAGAGTTTGCCTACAGCAAGCAAAAGAGCGACTGTTGCAACATTTAAATAAAGCTATTATTGTTATGACACTGACGTGGTTGTAGATGAGCGTGTTTTAGATAAGACACAGTTGACATTAACTTTGTTTTCAAGGCAACATTAGACGACTATTAAAACTAAAGTGCAACTTTGCAACCAGGTATTTCTCCATCACACTCCTTGGTAGTGTAATGAATTGGGCTGGATGATGATTTACTGTCTCACCAAAAGTCAGATGAGGTGATTGATGAAGAGCTACACCGATTGAAGCTACAGCCAGCAGGCAGTTATCTTAGATTAGCAGAAGGACTGGCTTTTTCCAAAGTTTCAAAATTTGACAAATTAATACATCATCTCTTATTTGTTTAATATGTACACAAACAGAAACGAAACATGACAAGTTGAGGTTTTATGCCTTTTTTTTCTTTTACATGCTGGAACTTTGTATTTTCACCTTTAAACTTTTTTTTCCTACAAAAAATGAATTCTATTATTTTACATTGACCAGAGCCACAGCAGCTGTTTTCACTCTTCCAGTCTTTATGCTAAGCTAATCGCCTGCTGGCTGTAGCTTCATATTTAGCGTAAAGACATGAGAGTTACATGTAAGTCGTGGCTATAACGTGAATAAACATATTTCCCAATACACTGAACTATTCTTTTAATTGACTATAATTATTATTAGGCTACCAAACTAAATGTAGTCATTTTCACATAATGTAAATATATGAAAGTCGTATAGTTTAAGAACAGAAACCAGAGCCATCTAACCGACCAGTAAGTGTCCAGAAGTCTAGAGTTCTTAACTGGTCAGACTGTATTTAAATAGGACAAATGTCAGAAGTGAGCCGACGCAATAATGGAAATAAATGCAATGATGTATTTTTTAAAAAAAAAGGTTATTGCATGTGTTGATATCTATGTTAACATCACATTTCATAATGATACAGATTTTATGATCTATCGTCCAGCCCTACTGATTAAGACACACTCATGTGCTGGCACAACACAACCTTAGCCGTTGTCTAAACTAACTCACAGTATCACAGTTCACACACAGATCTCATACAGGAGCCTGAATGAAATTAACTGTGCTTCAGATAGAACATATCGGAAGGTTACATGTGTAACCCGAGTTCTCTCAGTGCAGAGAATATCTCTTTTTAAGGGAGAGAGAGGCCACACACACGCGTGCTAATCGGAGAGTGTCCGCCACAGGTGATGTGTCTTACAGAGTATCCATGTCAGCTGGTCCCCGCACGTAGGGTGGAGAGATAGTCTCGACATGATGGAGAATTATATTTCATTACCATCTAGTGTAGAGCGTACAGTGTCACAATACAAGATTTTCGCAAAGCACTATTAACACTGAAATGCCTCACGTGAAGGATTGTTGACATAAGGTTGTTCATGAGGTTTATCTCTAAAAATAGGTTTTACTAGTAACAGCAAACAGCAGAAATGTTCCATGTGACTTCATGAGTGCATTTACACACGTTTAGAGTTCAGTTAATCATGTGAACCTTTGAGATGTTGCTCACATGCACATTCAGAAATTCAAGTCATGATGGAAAGGTTAGAGATAGCCAGTATACTCCGGACTGTAAACTCTGTACCCTAAATACTGTGGGTTTTGCTGTGTTTTTCCCACACTAATTGCAATCTTTTGTATACTCATGTAAACTGAAAAAAATGCATAATTGAGATATGATCATGCTTTAATTGTGACATTACATGTTAAATGAATGACGAGCGATAGCGTGTGTTCTGACAGACTTCAAGGTGAATTTTAGACGTGGCACAATTGCGGTTGCGTACATGCAAAGCAAACTAATGCAAACACAAGTCAGCGTGGGTTGAAAATGTCTCAAACGGTTAGCGCTCCGCAGGGCTTGATTCATTTTACAGAAATGTACAGAGATGAGAAGAAAAATGAGAGAGACTGCAGGAAAAATAACAAAGGACAGTTAACGGTGAACTCCCAACTAGAGTCAGAGGCTGAGCTGAACACAAATGGCCCAGTGGTCAAATTGGGACGGATTATGCAAGATGAAAGGTCCCTTCACGTTCCGTCTGAACACACCTGTAAGAGCAGCATGTGCATGTGTATACACTCACTGTTGTAAATGATGAGGATTTAAGGCTTTGTGAACCCTCCATTAAAGGGACCGTTTGTATCAAACAGTCAGGGAATACCCAAGATCCTCTGCAGCTGCAGTCGAAAAACACAGACACCTGGAGTGACGGATTTAAACAAAGAATTATAGAAGTCTTCTGCATCAGTTCACTGGGGTTTTGTTGAGCGGCATGACAAAATTCACACTAAATAACAAAAGTGCAAATGTTTTTTGGGGATTATTTGAGGTTGCTATACAAACAGTGAGAGGTGGACACACATGTTCAGGGCTTCACAGTGCTCGGAAACTATTTTTAGTGTGATGTACAATATGAGGAACAATCTCGTTGCTTCTGATTATTACTTTAGTGGTTGCAAGTGACATGCTAATCACACACTGCATGTTCAACAACAACATAATACATCATCTGCAGATTAGTTTCTCTGGAAACTGTTTTTATGCTGGATTTGAGTGATTTTCGCCAGGCACGAAGTATTTTGGTGACTTGCTGTGAAACTCTGGAAGAAGGAATGGCCGTCAATGGTTACAGGGATTAGTGTTCTTGTGTTCATGAACAGATTCTATTCTAAACCTCATAGAGAAAGTTAGACATTTTGGGAAATAGGCTTGTTCACTCTCTTTTCGAGAGTTAGATGAGAAGATTGATACCAATGTACATGATTGTACACTAAGTCTGAAGACGTAGCCAGCAGCTAGCGAACTTAGCTTAGCATAAAGACCGAAAACGGGGGAACAGCTAGCTGAAGCTCACGAATAAACCCATTATATCTTATTTATTATTAAACAAATGAGGTATGTGTTAAATAGTGAGCTTTATAGGGGACGGTAGTTGGATTTTGTTAGCCTTGGACAGAGCCAGGCTAGCTGTTTCCCTGTTTCCAGTCCGTGTGCCAAGCTAAGTTAGCCGGCTCATGCCGATAACGTCATATTTAGTGTACAGACATAAGAGTGCTATGGATCTTCTCATCTTACTCTCAGCAATGGAGTATTTCCAAAAATTAAAACAATTCCTTTAAGCTTTTGAATCCATTAAACCTTCTATTGTAACCATCACAGCAGGGAATCTGGACACAAACACATACCCTCCCTCCTAAAGGTCAACTGCCTCTGTGGCCAGTGACCCATTTAACTAAATCATTGGTTAATGGTTGTTCAATGAACACAGCGAACAAATATGTTATTTCCCCTTCATTTTTCAGGTGCAGTATACCGACTCACGGTGAATCTGCACCTTCGACACAAAATCAGTTTCCACTTATGGGATGTTTGTAACGTCAATCTGCTTCTTGTCCCTGACAGAACAGAGGCGATTCCATCGCACACGACTGACACAAACTCCCACCACACCTACTGACAGTGTCTTACTCCTAATCATGCTGATAAAATGTTAAGAAGCACATAAAGTACATTATGTGGATAATAATGGAGATTCAGGGTTTTTCCCGTGATGACGAAACATTGCTCTGTGCGTTACGGGTACGTGATTTGCATGAACAAAAAAAAAAATCTGTCCAATTCACTCTAAATGATGATTTTACATACAACCACTGAAAATTATATTTTGTGTTCTACATATGTGTGTACAGCCCTCACAACCTCTAGCATTAATGCATAATACAGCCCACCCAAACATGGACTGCTTTAAGTTTATTTGTTCTACTTACAAATTCAAACAAATCCACAAGTGTTCAGTCTTTCTGCAATGATGTAAAGTTGCTACATATTGCTCAAGCACAGAGCCACCAAACTCATATTTAGTTGAGGGAACAAAAAACAACAAAAACTGGCACGTGAAGAGGAATGATTTCAAAATAAAACTCAAAATTGTAGTAGATGCTCTAATGGACAGAGAACTAAAAGGTTTGCCCTCAAATAAAATAATTAAACTGGCTGGATGTGTTCAGGCAGCGAACCCTTCACCCAGATCGATGGGTGATTGATGGGTGCCATCTCGCCATCGTTGAAAAGGTTTGAATTTGTGACAAAGACAGATTCCTCTGTATGAACTGGCCCAGTGATAACCACCAGGAAATGCTTTATTGTCCAATCAAAAGCATCTCTGTAATATAACAGAACTGGTGCAACACGAGAGTGGCTGGCTGACAGTGCAGGGCAAAAACTCAGAGACCCAGGCTCTGAACCAGGGAGACGCAGCGAAAGCAGAGGGCCAGGAAGCCGGTGCCCAGCAGGTCCCCCAGGGCGGTCAGGTAGGGGATGGAGAAGTTGTCAGGGTCCAGACTCCGTCTCCACATCACACGGATGATGAGGTCTGCAACGTAAAGGAGGATGGAAACCTGCGGGGGAGAAGACAAGTAAGCTGAAATGGCTTCGATTAGACAACACCATGGATATAAATGTCATTAAAGCACATGGCTAGTGTCGAGATGCCCAAATAGTTAGATAGGTAGAAGTGATGAAGCAGTTTAAAAAGACAGTTAAACTAATGGCTAAATGGTTGTAATGTCCAGCTTCTGTCACTCCAGATAGTACAAAAATAACCCAAACAAACCTAAACAGTGACAACAAGTATGAAGACTGAATTGTAACAATATCTCCTTCCATTCAACTTGCATTCAAAAGAACATATTTGGAACATGGTGGGTGTTGTCCATCACCTGTATAAGTGTGTTTCTCCCTGCACCCGTTAATGTCCTGTGTGCTATTTTCGCACTTTAGCCAGGTGAGTGATCTCAACAGCAGCTTTTCATGAATCTTCCAAGCAGTGAAATCATTCACGGTCTAAGTCAGCGTCTCTCTTAGTCAGCTCCTCTGCTTTCCTCAGAGTCAGCCAGATATGACATCTGAGATTTATTTGAATCTCCAAGAGATTATGGAGTTTGCCTGACAGTCATTGACTTGGTACCAAAGGACACAACATCTAATTTTGTTCAATAATACCAACAATGCATCTTTAATGAGTGTCAGGTTTTTGCAAACGCCGAACAGCTGAGATGACATCATGTCGAGGAGGTCAGAGTGGTGACCGTGGCAGGAGTGCGGTGTACTTTTGGTTCAGTCCTGGAACAACTGTTTATCTCACAGAGCTGCTGAAACACCGAAACCTGGCGTGGTAATTTCACAGTTAGGTAACAGGTGGCAGCAGCCATTTTGATCAGACTGTACAAAGTCTGATGACTGGCTTCTACCGTTTGTATCGGAGTGTCGTGCGAAAATTTCAGGGCCAACTGAGGGCCAACCATTTCATGAGACTGAACCATTCAATGTTAACTACCACTGACGGGAAAATAACAATCGTTTCATTTCTTCTGTTTCTTGACAGAGGACATGAAAGCGTCTCGCAAAATGTACCTGTAGCAGAGAAGCGCACAGGTAGCAGATGGTGAAGGCTACAGTGATGGGCGCCTCCTCTCCCTGAAGCAGGGAGATGGCATAGAGGAACACTAGGTGACCGGGGACAACCAGCATCAGGAGCACCCGTGCTGACTTGGAGTTCACCCCTGGGAGACAGAGAGGGGAGAGCACTTCATTCAGACTGCTAAACAGGCAGCCTACTTTATTTTAGTAGTCTGATCACTTTGTGCACAGATTCTCCTGACTGTTAACTCAGTCCTGCCTGCTGTGCTCCTATTTGAACAAGCTCCTCCAGACATCCTACTCCGGGGTCAAATCCCCTCAGTTCCAATTCCGGAAGAAAAGAATATAGCCTCTTGGGTGTCACTTTTAATATCACCTTTAATCGCCAGTCTTTGGACGAATTCATATGCTTACTTCAAGGGACGACTAAACCATGATTCCGATTTTATATTTTGGCCACTTGGGGGCAGCAGGACGAGTTGAAAGCATAGCATCTGTCACATTAAACACACAAAGATTCATTCCAGTTGTTTTAATCATTCCACAGCTCTTTGTAATATAGAATAAATAGTGCACACATACTTATTCTACATTTTTACTTTATATTCTAGATTTCTTTTTGCAGTACTTGCATTGTCTCCTACTTTGTATAATTTGACCACCATCACAACATCAAGGCAGTTCTGATTCTGATTCTCAGCTTATGAAGTTGTTTTAGCAAATGCATTAAAGAGTTGCACATCCAGCAGACAGGGATAAACATTAGCGTTTGTTTGGGGCCTGTCTTTCACGCCGTCGTCACTCTCCTTTTAGCTCTGCTTTGGTCTCCACAAGCACAAGTGTATAATATCTGGCTCTTTAGCTGCTAAAATGCTCCAGTTAAGTCCATTAAGTTTGTAGGATGGTTGGCAGCTTTAAAGACATGGAGCAGAACGTGAGCACGTAACCTGAATGCATTACGCAGCCGTAACACATTCTCTTTGTGGAGATTAGTGAGTTTGCTTTAGAAAGCCAGATTTCAACTTACTGTCAAGTTGCTTTTAACACCTGCTATCTAGGAATTCACATTTGTTCTGCAGCTGCTGTTATATTGTGACTTACACGCGGTGAGCACTTTGGCTGAACATGTGATTTGATGTATTTGGATGCCACGGTGTGCATTCGGCATGGCGGTGTTACCTGAGGAGAAGAAGGTGATGCAGGGATTGGGCCAGTGCTGCCTCATCTTGTAGGGCAGCACCCCTGGGATGCTCCAGAAGTGCAGGTAGGTCGAGATCCTGCTGGCCTGGATGGCCACCAAGTTACCACCCACTCCTACGGGGTGGGGGGGACAGAGGACAGACTGACTGAGCAGGTGAGTGAATAAGCCAATATATGAAGGAGTGACATAACGCAGAGCAACCATTTCATCACCACGCATTATGTGTGTGTTCAGAAAAACTCCCCAAAGACTCATTGTTTCCCCCACAGATTGATTGAAAAGCTGATATTGATTTTGTATCGACATAATCAACTGAAACAAAATGTTCTTTGCCACAAGGGACAGAAAACAGCTTTAGGATTAGTATCGTCTGCACACACAGTAAGCCAAGAAATGACAAAAGCTTGGCTCAGCCGCGATCCGGGCCGAGGCTAACAGAGAGCAGAGTCCATCTCAGGCAGCCACGCGGCCCAAAGCGCAGCTTCGATCTGGCTGGTGGAGTCAGATGAACACATACAAAAGCTCCACCTGATATCTGTACGCCAACTATAGGAGGAGGAGAAACGCACACGTATGGAAAGAAAATCAGCAGCGTGCAGCCGTACGGCCCCGGCAATGAAACGTGACTCGGGTTGTGCAAAAAACATCACGAGCCCTTTCTCAAATTCTGACTGACGTCGTGTCAAGATGTCTGATCTGTTTGATGTGCAGACTTTTAAACCTCCCCGGGGTGAGCCTTTCCTTTGGCCTCACTCTGTGCTGATTGCAAAACAACTTTTCCAGACTCGTTCAAAGTGCATTTTAATTTCGGTGTTGACAAGGGGATCTGTGCCTAATTCAGTTACATTAAACACCTCTCCAAGTATTTACCCCAAAGTACGACACAGATGTTCTTTTGTGAGACGGAGAACACTTTGGGGGAACTTTTAGTAAAACATAATACTGGCTTATATGCAGGCCAGTGGGGGAAAATGGGAAATTCAAACCAGATTGGCAAATTGAGAAACAGCGGGAAGATTGGGCAGAGGCAAAATGAAACAGTGACAGTCGAGGGATATTAATTGTTACTAGCTGACAGGGCCATCAGCTGTGCCAGGACACTGGCTGTGCACCATTTACATGGACTCCTATACTCAGCGTATCCCTGCATGCATCACCTCGCAGCCAAACCACTCACTCCGACGCTGCTGCTTCTCCACTTCTCCATGCATTTTTTTCCATCACTTTTAAATGGCATTATGGAGTGAAAATCTGATTTCAAAGTGTATAAAACGACCTTCAGACATAGTTTCATTCTCTGGTTTGATGAGCTGCATGCAAAACCAAAAAGTCAATTTAAACTGTTACATGGCTCAGTTTACTAAAATCGCTACACCCTCCTCCCTCTGCTCCTGATTATTTCTACTGCTAACAAAAGGAGATGATCTCTCTCTTACTTGAGGCTCTAACGCACTTTGACAGTTTGTTTTGATCAAATTTCTCTTCTGCTGCACAATTTCAAAAACCTTTCCGCCTCAAACCACGGTATCGATACCCAGCCCTGCTCGAGTCACTTTTCAACCCAATAAAATAACCCCATGTACAAAACACATACAAAATTAAATAAATTTTCTATTTTCTGATGACACCGCTCCCGAATGCAAAACTTTACAGCATTTAAATGTCCCTAAACCTAACCCTTAAACTACACGTGTTTTCAAATTGGGCGTTAAGACTGCACAGCCACGCGAGCGAAGCTGCAAATGAGAGAAGAAGATTAACCAGCTACCAGAAGATGCCTGGAAGGAAAGAAATCAATTTAAAAAAACTCATCTGATGAAGCCTAGATAATGTTGCTGGGGATTAGTGATGCACTCAACATCAACTCTCAGTGAGAAGCGCTTCTTTTCTGTTCTGAGAGCCGGGCTGCTCGCACTCACGCAACAAGCACCCAAAGAGCACAACCTGTACCTCCGGATGCAACTGTGTAACCTTTGCGACAGGAACAGGTTTGACTACAAGACCTATAAGTTCTTCTGACGGAAACCAATGTTGCTGACCACCAGATGATCCGATCGGTAATCCTGTATATTTTGTCTGATTTGAACTGCTTATATTTCCCTGCATGACTCCTACTTGCTGCATGACTCCTACCTCCTGTTTTCACATCAATATAATATCGGTATCAGTGCAATTGTGATCACCTCCTTAGCCGTTTGTCCATTACATTCTCTCTCCATATCAGCGATATACTGCCAAGCGCTGCTGTAGGAACATCTGTGCAAAAGTGGTTTCATGCTAACGTTTGGTAACGAATTGTCACTCTGGACTACAACATCCAACAAAAATGCTAATTTAACTCTTGGTTTGATTACTCCCCGTGGCATCGTTCAGCTTACCGTTAATGACGGGCGTGAAGACAGCCATGCCCTCAAAGTTGGGGTCACTCACTGTCTTGTCCAGTATAAGACCTCCAAAACTGGAAATGACAGACACAGAGGGGATCAGACCGCATGCCGTCGCTGCCAGGAGAGAACACAGCTTGCACATAAAAGGGAAGCCTTATTTGTTCTCACTGAGCATCCTTCTACCTGGATGGATCAGATTTAGCTAATTAAGACTGTATTTGATGGAATTCTGCTTGATAAATAATTGATTAGGTTCCATATTAATTCTACAGTGGTCAGCTCTACAGAGTTCATGTGCCTTATTTTTTATTAGCTGATCAATAACACTTTACACATCGGTTAGAACTAAATACAATTGTGTATAAATGACTAATATCTGTAGAGTGTATACCTGCTAATGGACATGGCTACTATAACAGGCTGCCAGCCTGAGCGGAGGACCTCCCTGATCTGAGGGCACTGTCGGGCCACCACCACCCACAGGGGGATCAGAGCCAGGAAGACCAGACACACCAGGGGGGAGAGGTACCACACATCTGTGGCGCAGGAACAGGCATGAGGAGGGGAACAAATCAGCTGACATCCATGTAAATCTACTGTCTATTGGAATCTAAACACCTGGTTATGATGTTTAAGGTGAAAATTCTATGAGTTTTATGATCGTCTTGTTGAATTCAATCTGTCAACATACGAATGTGCTGACAAAGACTTCTACTGATGGTCACCGAAAACTGAACAGGTATGTATTATGGAGAAGAAATACTCCATACTAACACTGATACTCTAAATGTGTAGTTATATCATAATATTACTGTAATATTAATCACATATAGCTTCACAAGCTTTACACATGTAGTATTTATAGCTGCGACACAGTATTACATTTAATTTGTTATACTGGTGATAGCATTATTTCTGTCCACCTTGTATATGCTATAAAGGCTTTATGAATTTGAACTCACTAATGTGTATGTCAAGTTCAGAAAAAGTCTTATCCTACACACAACTAGGATATATACACGCAGGCTGGATATATATAACACACCCACTCACACACACAGCAGCACTTGCACATACAGTGACATTTTAGCCATGAGGCTCTCACACACACACACACACACACACACACACACACACACACACACACTGAGAAAGCAGACGTGACTTTTGCTGCCACCTTGTGTTCAAACTCAAAAAGGATATTGTGTGATTGTAAAAAAACGCCACTCTTATTTAACACTCAAAATGTCCTTCGATTTTGCCCTATAAATCCAGACGTGAGGTGTTGTCATATTCGATATATCTACATGCTCACCTATATACTCATAGAGTGTGCTGCTGACCCCAGCCAGCAGGGACAGGGTGATCAGATCACCCAGACTGGCAGCTATGGGGGTGGCCACGTTGTCAGGGTTGATCCCCACTTTCCTGGAGCTGATGATCACTCCAACCATCACCAGGCCTGCGGGGAAGGAAAGGACCACAGACAGACAGGCAGACAAGAGGGAGGACGAGACAGGAACCAGTTAGAATGATGGAGAAAAAAGCGAAACTGTCATCACTTCCAACCAACGTGACTGAAAAGGAAACATGCACAAAGAGAGAAATTACTGAGTGTATTCTGGGCGAGAACTGTCACCACTAGACATCATAATGCTGATGAAAGCTTTCAGATGGGAAGGTGTTGGTTTTTCTACGTGAATAAAGACACTTTTCAGGACCAGCCTCACGGAGAGAGGCAGCCTGCTGGAAAAGAGCAAAGAACACTTAAGGCAGCAAAAGAAGAAAAGTGATTTATAGAGAAATATAAAAAAAAAACAGCAGCGTTAGGAGAGGAAGCCTGGAAAGAGTTTTTCTCCCACGCTGAGACACGACTGAAGACATTAGCAAATGTGTCGAAAGGCAATGACGTTCCTTCACTCATCAGGCCTGCCGAACACTACAGCATTCGTGGTGAGGATGAATGATGGATTATGCAGTAACTACACGTGGGGTTAGGGGATAGGTTCAACTGCTGGTGTGTGCAGCTAGGCTGGACTGACTGATGGTGTCGGGGCTTAACATTGTGAGTAAATGCATCATGTATCCTTTACTATTTTTCTATTGCAGGAGCACTGTGACGTTTTGGACAAAACACGCGTTTGCTTTTCCGGCTGAGAGTTAGATGAGAAGATCGATGCCACTCTCGGCCGTTAATACAAAACTGGGGCCAGGGGACAGTTAGCTTAGCTTAGCATAAAGACTGGCAGCAGGTGGAAGCAGCTATTAAATTAAGTGCCCTGCAGTTGTTTGCCCCCTCCAACCAGTCACGTAGCAGTTTCCATCTCTGTATGTCCAGACTCAGATAATATATGGAGAAAAGACCTGAACTGAATAAAAGGTAAAAAGTGTATTTTGTGAATAAATACAATCACTATACTTATGATACATGTCTGATTCCAGTGAATATAGATTGTTGAACTGATTAATGAAGGATTATCAATAGATGTATTGACTAAACAGGTACACATGTACTTGATTACTATGTAAAGATGGATTCTTATAGACCAGACTTTTCTCCTGGAGCCTCTCTATGAGCTGCAGGTGAAACTCGCGCACTGGATCATGATTAGCTCCGCTGTTTTCAGTCACGTGACTCCGATGACGCTCAAAATTCAGAACGAGGCAGGAAGTGAAAGGCAGAATGGACGAGATGGAGGAAAGCCCCGTACTGTGCTAGTTATTGATTACTCATTGTGTATCCCCAATTCCTCTTAAATTATGGCTAAAAACCTATGATGAGGTCACAGTGACCTTTGAGTCAAAAATGTTACACATTCAGTGTCCAACCAGCTGTGAAATGTGGTCACAGTCTCCTCTTCTGTTCCTGAGTTATGGTGTTGAATAACGGCCTCTCAATGAGCCTTTAGGTCTCCTTCCTTTCCTGCACTGTAATTACTGCTCTTTATTGTATGTATTTGTTTAAACCAACTTTGTAAGGTCACAATGACCTTGACCTTTGACCACCAAATTCTAATCATCTCTTCCTTCCTGAGATATATAACATTCACAAGAATGTATATATTATACTTTTATTATATTTAACTTAACATGTGTGAAAATGTACTTTTTGTAATGTTTTACTCTGTTACTTTTATCATGCTTTTTTACTCTATGTTCTGTAACGTTAACCCATGTAACCCATGCCAGGCACAAACGTCTCTGCATGTGACAGTTGCATGCTGACTTCATGACTTTTATTGCTTTGGTTTTATTTTAATCGGTGAGCTTTAGAGGTGCTGGTAGGCAGATTTTGTTAGATTTGGGGAGAGCAAGGCTAGCAGTTTCCCCGTTTTCAGTCTTTATGTAAGCTAAGCTAACTGTCTACTGGCTGTAGCCTCATGCAGAATCTAATGAACAGAGATATGAGACCGGTATCTATCTCCTCATCTAATTATCTCTAATAAAGCATTTCAATGTGTAAAACTAGTAATGCAAAGAGACAAACTGACTGACGAGCTAAATTCTTTCCTTTAAACACAATGTGATACTTCTGCATGAATGACTTATTTTCTCACTGTAAACCTTTAAACTGTAAAATTACTAAAATGCAGTGACAGACAACAAATTGTTGCAAAGTTGTAATAAACCTTCTTTGTGATGTATTACCTAACTTGCTATGTGAGATTTTGAGGCTAAATTTGGGAGGTTAAAGTTTGCATTAAGAGATCTGCAAACTGAAACTTGGCTGTGAAAACTGCTTGAAAATACTGTAACAGATGTTCAGTTTCATTCAACGTCTCGGTTGCCTACCTAAGGACAGAGCAGCCACAAAGGCAGTGGTGATGCTGCTTGCACAGAGAACAGCCGCCTGGTCAAGTTCAACCCCACCTCTAGAAATGGCCCCTAAACACACGGCTGCCACGGCTGCGAGGAAGCCCACAACGGTCGCCTGAACCTGCAGAGGGTGAAGAGACGGGACGTCAGCGTACGATTCAACCAACATTTTCTTCAAATGCAATTCAAATGTTGCATCAGTGATGAATTTAGTCTAAACTGAACATTATTTTCGCAAACGCGTGATTTCACTGTGCAGACTAATATTCAAGCCAAAAACACGACACACCACAGAGCACAAAGAACACCACCTTTGCCTGTATTTCTAATCAGCACTGGGGCTCTAAAATTAACATTTGAAACTAGCTTAAAATCATAGTAAAAGTAAACAATAATATAACGATGATAGTAGGCACTTCTTTGGGCCATGGCCGAAACACAATGTTTAACCTCTTAACACAAAATAAATTACTATATCAATGGTAATTTTGACTTTTCTTTTTGTTTGAACTGGTGAGCACAGCGGGCTCTGTTAGTCTGCAGTACATATGTGTTACCTGAATAAGTGCCAGATTGCTGCACATCATGGTCCACTGTTTGTCTGGGTCGTCCATTTGGCCTGTGTTGGCCTAAAAACACAGAGGTACCACCAGGCATTTCACTTAGAATGTGAGGGGAAAAAGGCTATTAAGCATCGTTCAAGTGACACAGATTTGACTAAATGAAGTGTTACAGTTGCATGTCGGTATGGAATATTACAGCTCGTTGTTTAAAAAGGACAGGTGGAAATAATCAAATAGGTCCCACTCAAACTCTGAATAATAATAATAATAATAATAATAATAATAATAATAATAATAATAATAGGAGGAGGAACATATTAATAAATTACATAGTAAGTACTTTTTAATTACCCAGTACACACTAAATCATTTCAAGAAACCTTTACAATAGCCGTGGCATGAAAAGAAACCAAACTACGAGAAGCAGCAGAAGCAAAAGCATCGTTACTGTCCCTCAGTATTTTAAAAGGCACACACATAACTATTTTCTAGCTGTATCTATGGATGTAATACCTTCATCCCAGACATAGCCTCATGTTTTGTTCCGCAGCCAGTAATAACAGATACTGTCATTTAGCAAACATAGGGCCTGGGCAAAGTTGTCACGTTATGAATGATATATGACATTGCACTCCTTACAGCAGTGGAGAGGCGAGCAGCCAGGGTCATCTCCAGGTTTCCTTTGAGTCCAACCAGTGCAGGCACCAGGATGAACACCTCCGTTATTACCTTAAACACCTCCCAGTGCTGCAACACACACATTGGAGATTAAATATTGCATATGCACTTACAGAACAATTCTAATTCTAATAAAAGGTGTCATCGTCACCACCACACATGAACCCTCTGAGCCTCGGCCTCACTGATGCAGTTAGATAAACACATCACATATTCTAGACCAAGCCAGGAGCCTACTTTTCTTCTTCCACATGTCTGAGCGTTGTCTGACGCCACACCGCACACAGAGCCCGCCTCATATTTTCTGACTACAACTCCGGTCGGCAGGTCCAAGACAGTTTAGGTCTTTAAATAGATGCACGGATAAAAGAACAGCACAGCTGCCAAGAGCAGAGCGATCTGGAGCACGGGCAGGGAGGGAATTAAAGATGAGAGGAGGGACTGACAGAACGGGCCGGAAATGGAGCAGAGAACAAGGGAAGAAGGAAGGGGAAAGAATCTGTTATAAATAAAATAAAATAAAACATTTCTGGGAGGAACCAATGTCCTGGAGGCACAAAAATCAGGTCAACTTAAAATGTGTGTAATGCAGGAAGGAAATATTAGTAGAACCCAGAGCCCAAACAGTGCTGGGTTCTTTCGGTAAAGGTGTCCTTGAACTTGACTTGAGAAGATTGATTTCTGCAGCAAGTACAGCCGCCTTTAGAGTGAAGCACCATTCAAAAAGGAAAGCAGTGCAAGACCTGCCTCTGAGATAGCCATGTTCAAGCATAGATGAAAACAGGTATATAGTGATTGTCTTTATATTTTATGTGACCAGTTGTCTACAAAGAGCCAAAGTGAAACTGGAACATACGGATTACGATTTGACAGCCTTGAATCAAGTGTCCGCGGCTAATCCAGATGTTTTTAGACAGCAGGAATTACGTAAAAAGAAAGTGCTGGTGGATATACGCAAGAAACCAATTTACGACGACGTTACTGCACTCACTGCAGCAACAGTAAATCTTGACGTGTGCCGTAGTTTTTTTTGTATGCTAACAAACGTATTTTGCTTTGTCAAGATCATGAATGGTTAAACTCCAGGAACATGTTGCACCTGACGGAGGGACGAATGGGAGTGCAGTGAACGGCAGAGGTGTGCTTTCTGTGTGCTCGTGTGTCTGTTCATGCGGTCTGGTTCTGGTCTGGTAGATGTACCCGGCTGCTCCGTTGGCTTCAGCATGTTGGGGGGGTTACCTTGGGACATGGCCCACTTCCGCAGTAACACTGCTCGAGTGTGACGGGACAGAAGCCAAGATAACTAAACAGCATCCTACTCCAGATCTCTCTGAAGACGGAACTATGTTTGCAATGTTTTTGCTGTTGTTGTCGTTAGAATTACCGATATTAGTACTTCATACCTCCTGAGAAACATCATTATTGTCTCATCAGCATGTGCACTTAAGCTATTTTCCAAACAGCTCAAGCTTCATTTTAGGCCAAGAATAATGTAAAGATACACTAACGTAAGAAATATAAATTACAGCGTGGACGTGCTTTCTTTGACTGCATGGACTGGAGGTAAAGGTTCTTGTACCGCTCCCGTTCTCTGGTCTAATTTCTTTTGATCCTGCAACCACTTATTAAATTAGTTGTTCACTTTTATCCCAGGGCTCCATCAAAAAAACCAAAATCTTTTCTTTATTGTCCAAGATCAGTAAGGCCACATCCTGTCTATCCTCAGTCGCTGCTCTTCTTTCAGCCTCTCCAACCAGGAAAAGCTGCACCAATGGTCATCCCTGTTTGTTTCTTTTTCTGACTGTAATCCTTTCTCTGAACGCAGAGTTTCTTTTCCTTGTGGAGCGTCAGAAATCTTTCTTAGCCTAGTTGCTGTAGCTCCTCCCCTCAGCTCTGGCAGACCAGAGCCATGTAGAGAGAACTACAGTACCTGAAGTGTGCGTGAATCATGTGACCGTCAAGCATGTTGATCTTCTGTTGCCGCTTCTCTCTCTTTACACGCCTCTGGTGTTACTACAAGTGCTCCAACGTGGGAAAATCGCCACAGACACTAGAGCGAAAAACTCCGGCAAAGATTTTAGAAGGCGATAGGCTGAATCAGGACTGTGCGAACACGTCTGGCAACGGCTGTTCATTTATATGACAGAAATGTCTGAAATCTACGCTTTTAAAAAAACAGCATTGTTTTGGTATCAGTACCAAAACTCGGTTATCGTATTAGCAATAGTATCGAACCCTTTCAAACGGTACCCAACCCTATACATCCAGCTATCAATCAAATCTCACAAATAATTTTTCTTAGATTTTCATACTTGTATAAGGTCCATAACAATACCAGCTGAGACCATTCCCAGCCCTGACACCAGGTATGGCACTATGACCTGGGCGGCAATGAGCCAGGAGCTCTCTGGTAGGAAACCATGTTCTGATCGAGTCAACTTCCACGTCACGCCACGCAACTTCCTGCCCTGGTAGCGTAGCTCCAGCTCCAGACGGGTCACCACCATGTTGCAGTCGGTTCGACGTATAGTTATCCCATGGTAGGTGCAACCGCAATCCAAACGTGAAGGAAAAACCAGCTTCTGATGTCCAAATAAACTTGGGTTTGAAAGAAGACGCCAATCAATGTTGTTGTCCGTGGTTTAAAAAGGGCAAGGACAAATGTTTCCAGCAGTCACTAAAGCCTTTCTTGACGGGCTGAGAGACAGGATTTGTGAATGCAGTTTTCACAATAAACAAGTAAAACAGTCATCTTATATTAACCCTTTTCACCCATGAAGAAAACTGAAGAACACAGTAATCAACTACTGCCATATCTTCAGATGTTCAGAAGTGAAACAAGCAAGGGATTATCACGTCATTTCCCATTAATTCCAATACAGTTTCTGTTTCCCCTGGCAAAATCAAAGTCAGAGGCTTTAACTCCAACTTGAGGGAAATGGAGTGTTGGAGCGTGGCATCTTTGGTGAGTCAGCAGCAATGAGGTATCCATTAGTCAGGACCACTGGGGAACACAATCATTAACACCGTTTCATACCCTTAGGTCACAATGTTCATCCACGAGCACAGCTGCTCCACATCCGCAGTCAAAGTCTGAGTTTGTCTTTAACCAACCTGCCCTTTCATGTAAAGGTTAGTGAGGTGACACACATGAACCTGACAATGGAGATTTCAAAGAGTCCTGATCAACTCCGGAATCCATTGGACGTAGCTCAAAGTCTTTTGAATGGAGTTTAGTATTTGTTGGATCTAGTCCTCAATCCATTTGATCCAGTCTGAAATCCGCTTGACCCCCCCCCCCCCCATCTCCAGCGTAAAGGCACGGCTGTCCCCTGTACGATAGTGACAGATGAATGTTTGACGGAGGCCAGAGGACGAAGACTAGTCCAAAAGGCCCTCGAGAGTTAGAAGCAGCAGGATTCCCTCAGGTCTTCGTCAATCCAGCTCCTCTCTGTTGGCGGGCTCACAGTGAGCAGGAAGAAGACAAGAAAATCAGCTCCTTATTTCTATAAGTGACATAAGAGGTCCACTGGCAAGATGCAGCACCCGGCTTCTGGGAGGCTGGCGAGCTCCTTTCCTCCTGTCAGCGTCGGGGCAGTCCTGCTCCCTCCGCTCCGCTCCGCTCTGCTGTGACGTAGCAGAAAAAGAGGCAGAGCTGTCTGCGCTGCCCGACATGCAAACTCATGTCTCACAGCCTCCCTCTCGCCATTTCTTGCTGCGTGACTGCCTCTCATCCTACCTCCCCTCCTTCCATCACCTCTTTCTCTGTCGCCCGTCTCGCTGCGTTTCTCCCCCTCTCATCCCCCTTTTCCTAAGCTCCACATCGTGACTCCCTCTTTCTCTCCCGTCTGTTCCATCCATCTCTACCTTCAGCTCAGCTGCTGTGTTTGCACTGTGATCCTGTCGTAGGCCCCGGGACCACACGTAATACCGGGCAAACACTTAGTGTGCCGTGTGGCAAAAAAACACTGGCCTGCTTTCGAGAAGCTTCCCTGAGCTAAGACATTCATTTCACGCCACTTTTCAGGTCACAAGAATCCTCAAAATCCATCTTTCTCTTCACCCTTTTCTCTTGCAAAGCTGTCACTTTCTCTTTTGAATTACTGAGTTGAGACTTTTGAGTTATTGTTTTACTCATCAGCCACTTATTTCCACTTCACTCGTAAAGGTATTTTGCATCTTAGTTGATTTTTTTCCATCACTCATATAGACATTAAGAATCAATCTCGGGTCACCAGACTGTTAGAGGTGAACCATCTGACAAATCTATGCCTGTTAAAATGTTAAATCAAAATGGTACAGTTTCCTTTTGAAATATTCACTCTCTATTCAAAAGACGAAGTTCTATTATAGTAAACCATTTAAAATGTGAGTTTTAGAACTGCTTCCATTTATCTACCTCTCACCTGTAAATCACCTGTTCACACTGTTCTGTGTTGTTATCAGCTAAAAGGTTAAATCCAAAAGCCTCTGATTCCATGAAGCTTATTTCACTTTAATTCAACTTCATTGAATCATTACATTTGCATTCCGAGCAGCATGCCAACAAAGGGCTAACCAGGGACGGCTAAGCCCACGGACCTCTCCAAATTCCACTTTTCCAATTCCGTGCATTTTATTTTTATCTGATTGCATCTGGTAATGCAAGAAATTGTGCATTGCAAGTTTGCTGATTTAGAATTACACACAGAACTTTAATATCGAGCCTGGTCGGAAAAAAATGTTAATGTTTTTTCTCCCCCAGAAAGCTGTCACAACCAGTTTCACACTAGTGATTTGAGACTGAAAAAAATGCTTACATGGACTTTCATCAATTTACTCAAATATATCTTCTTTCACTGTCAGGGAACTGCAGTGATGGAGGCGCTACTGCATGTGTTCTCCTAGAAAAATCCAGTTACACAATGTGTTTTTTAGGATTGTGAAGGTGTCAAATATAATAGGTGATTACATCATCATCGCCAATAAATAACCCAATTGCAACATTCATTCATTCATTCATTAACCATACTGCTTATCCCAAAGGGTCGCTGGAGCCAATCCCAGCTAACATTGGGCGAGAGGCAGGAAACACCCTGGACTGGTCGCCAGTCAATCGCAGGGCAGACAAACAGACATTTAGGAGACACATTCACACCACGTTCACACACCGATGGGGACACAGTTGCCATGCTGGCCTCCACCGGGGGCAACTTGGGGTTCAGTGTCTTGCCCAGGGACACTTCGACATGCGGACAGCGGGAGCTGGGATCGAACCACCAACCGTGAGGTTAATGGACGACCGCACTACCCCCTCAGCCACAGCCGCCCCCAATTCAGGCTTATTGAGGCAATATGTATCAAAAAATGGCACAAAACTAAATTTGGCAAATTTCTATAAAAAAAGCTTTCCGTTAAACAAGTGACAGTGACGTGAATGAAGCGAAATGCAATAACTACTGAAAACATCTTAAATCGAGTGTGCACATGCACACCCACATCGACACACTAAAAAGCTAAAAACACGTTAGCTGCGAGGATGTTGGGTGTCTTTCTCATGCAAACATTCACATGAATATATAAGAAAAAGCTAAATATTCAACATGATATTATTGTGAAAAACCTATCAAAGTTCATTGAGGATTGTTTGGTGAAATATTAATTTTCTTGTATGCTTCTCTGTAATTCAATGTAATTTTCCTTTTTCAGCTGCTGTCATGCTTGAGTGTAATTTAATCGATAATGAGAACTATCCTCATAATGTATTAAAGCCACATCGCAGCCATATTCCACCTGGACATAAAGAAAACATAGATTAATATATCCAAGGTGCTCTTCATGTCGATACACTCTTTAAATGTTATTCAAAAGTAAAAGCAGCAGTGGAGAGCGAGGCAGCAACTGTCTGAGGAAAAGTCAGGAATCTTTTAATTAAGCACAATCATTTTTAAAAAGCAAGTACAAGCAGAGCTAATTTATGGAGTGGGCCATTTGCGTCTTAATTAGCAGCATTGTTTCCTCCAGAAAGAGATACATTGTGAATTAAATGCAGATCCATGTGTGTTTCTTTTCTCTCTCTATCCAACCGGTCGAGGCAGCTGACGCCCCCCAGAGCCTGGTTCTGGTTCTGGCTCTGGCTCTGGCTCTGGCTCTGGTTCTGGTTCTGGTTCTGGTTCTGCTCAAGGTTTCTGCCTGTTAAAGGCAGTGTTTCCTTGCCACTGTCTCCTGGTGCTGCTCCTGGTGGAAATGTTGGGTTTATATCTTATACAAGCACATTATCACATGAGCGAAAGGCCACATTTAGATCATGTGACCACCCCTGAACCGGCCCCCTTTGCTGCCTGAAGACCACCACAATACTGGAATCCCTGAACTCTACACGGATATTTGAGCTTAGCTTTTCTTTACCATAGATGTACAGATGTGCATTTTATTAATATTAGCCTGCTAGCGATGGTAATGTCTGTTATCAAACTCTATTATAGCTGCTAAAATAATATCTGAATGTTTAGCTTGACACAACAACAGACAGAGGTAGAGAGACCACCCTCAGGAAAACTACATCAGTGTTTGTGTGTTCAACTTCCTGTCGGATGAAGTATAAGTCGGGGGCAAAGGTGGACGGAGTAACACCGCTGCAAAACGTGCATCAGAAGAGGTCAAAGTGCATGGCTACACCTATTTTACCATTTGGACATGGGGACTTGGAAGTGGAAATATTGTGTCGTTATTTTGTTCTTCTTGCCAGCTACAACACTCCTCTGCTGTTCCACTGTTAGAGGTGGGGGCTGCTCACATCATTCAGGAGGCCTGTTGTCTCTGTAAAGGGCGTCCGGACAGAATAAGAAAGTGAGTCATGTCAGTGGATGTGATGGAGGTGTAACGTGTCATGTGGTTTCAGAGCTGCTGTCTGCTCTTTAGAAGAGAACATGCTGTCTGTGTTCACATCATGGTTGTGGAGACACAAACTCTCGATCCAGTCAGAGAAGCGACACTGCTCAGATTGATTGCTCACTGATCCATGTTCACAGATTGCAACTTCTCTCCAAAGCAAAAGCACCACAGAAATCTACTACAAGACTTATCATTACTGGCATTTTAATATTCATACAGCTAGAAGGAAAAATAATCCAGACTTCAGTGAAACACTTCAGCAGCAAAACACATTGCTTGGTCTCTGCAATGTAATCAGAGTACTTTGAGAAACCCAGGGGACATGCATCCAAAATGTGGACACTGGAAAAAGTACTGCCAGCTGACACACTGAACTGTGCGACCATGACAGCCACAATTAAAGGTTCCATGTATGTCATGTTTAACTACATCACCATGGCCTCACCACTCGAACTAGTGCTGTGACATCAGAGTAAGTAAGACTACATTCCCCATCATCCATTGCTATACATTCTCCTTCCTGTCAACAATACACTGTAAACTTATTGGAAAAGTCTGTTCTCTTTGTACCTTCTGACCTTGTTTTGCTGAGAGATCAGCTGCTTCCTTTGAGTCAAAAGCAGTTGATTTCCTATAAATCCTTTAATAAAAATGTAGCGAAGAGGCTGGGCAACAGTGAGTCTCCTGAGTCTCTTTCATTAATAGATAATAGACTAATACTAATATCAGCTGCTGATGTTAAAAAGGACACACTTGGTTTGAAGCAGAAAAATACTTTAAATGCAAAGAATCTCATTTTGCATCGTCAGTCAGAAGTGGAACCCTTTACGCCGGACGGTCAGACGTGCAGCTTTATGAGTCTACACCTCAATGATGGAGGCAATTGTCACTCTGTTCGCTTTTCATTTTGATCTACTTTATAAGGGAGTTCAAAACAGGTTGTCGTCAAACTGGGATGCAAAGCCAAAAACCATCCAACTCCACACGCAGATTTCCCAGCAGGCCTTGTACGCTTCCACTCTTTCCAACCAAAATTACACCTTTATCCGTCCTCCCCCACCTGCATCCCTACTCCACCATTTCGCTCTTATCTGCTTGCCTCATATCTTCAAAATCCCTTTTTATTGGGATTTATCGAGGCTTTTATCACTTTTCATATAAAAAGGACGGGGAGTATTTCCCCTCCTTTTTGCAATGTTGCCCATTTACGGCAGAGAATTGGCGCAATTTCCGATCTCTCTACTTTTCTTTCCTAACAGTCACATTAGCATGTCATTACTGGGGCTTTCTCTGCCCTCCCAGTGGATCTGAAGCTCCGAGGACCAAGCACTGGAGAGACAAAGAGCACCAGCTGCACCCACTTCTCCTCATCCATCGCTTTATCCCTCCCTCTCTCTTCATCCCTCTTTTTCTCTTCATTCCATGCTTGGCGTGACTTGGTGGCATCCTGACATTACCAGAAGGTTTTGACTTGGCCGGCAGCCGAGACTCTGGCGATGGTGGCATCTGATGGAGAGATTGTTGTTTTTCATTTACATCCAAGCCTTTAATTTCTCATTTTGTATGTGAGATGATATGTCGACAATATATGTGATTAGGCCCATTCAGCTGTTAGAGTGAGTGCTATTTGATAGCTGATAATATGGGGTTTTGATTGGCGAGGCTCGGAATGGGTGCTGCAGACCTCCATGACTCTCTGTACACTGAGTTTGTTTGCTAGAACAGTTTGACCTTCAAACAGACACATCAGGCCATGCAGGCCTGTTTGGAGGCCCCTGGAAGGCCCTGATGGTCCCTGGAACCACACTCAAAGACCACTAGATTCCTCTGAAAAGTCTTCAAAGAAACCCAGAGATCCCTAAAACCCTCTCTAGAACCCTGTCCAAGGACCAGCAGAATGACATGTCCCTTGAAGGTCCATCAGTAGGTCCTGCAACCCTTTCAAGACACACATGACCCTACTCCTGGGATCCTTGGGATCCCTTCAAAGACCCCTTGGGGCCTTACTGAAATAGGTTCCCCCTGCAGACCCTCCTGGTTGGTTACTGAAACCCTTTCAATAACCCTACATACCTACCGAAACATGTCAGTGAGTCCTTGAACCTTTAAAAGACTCACGAGACTCTTCTCCTACACTGTAAACCCAATTGCTCAAAGTAATTAAATAGATTAAGTAATGTATACTTAGTAATTAACAATTTACCAACATAAATGTTTTAAGTTCCTGTGACATTTCTTTTCTTTTGAGTTAATTAAACAGATATTTTTTATTAATATTACCTTTTTTTGCGGATTAAGCACCACTTAAAAGTATGATTTCACTGTACTTATTTCTATTATTTGAACATCAGTGTGTGCGTCTGACGTCAGTAACTTCAGTACCGTTAGCTCCCTGTGGCAGGTTATTAACTATATGATGCTTTATTAGTCACACGACATATGAGCGGACATATAGGTCAGCGCATCGGCAAAGTGATGAGCAAAGACGAGAGTAACGACTGAATGTAACGTTCTGTTAATGTAAGGAGATTTATTAATAATTGATTAATTTGAAGTATTACTTGATAATGAACGACTTGTAGCGTCATGTGACAAATGAACAAAAGACTCTAACAACAAACGACCCAAACAGTCAGTTTTGTACGCCCACAGATATTAGAACTAAATTCAATGAGCTGTTGAGTTACAGGACAAATATTATACTCCTACTTGGTAAATTTTACGTACATAAAACAAAGTTAGTTGAGTTCTGTTTGTACATAAATACATTAGCAAAAAATGTGAATGCACACTGTTATAACAAAGATTTATTCTGTGTGGCCACTGAATAAACTACATTGACTTTTGTTGACATTTTTCTTGTGTGTAAATAATTCGATTCACCTGTGTTCCAGTGTTCACCTGCCCCTGATTCCCTTGTTATCCTTTTCTAAATGCAGCGCTTCCTTTCCTTTGTCCTTTGTCGATTCATTCTGTTTGTACCCTTGTACCTGTTTGCTGCTGCTTCTACTTCCTGCCCTGTGCTCCTGTTGTTCCCCTGTGGATGTTCCTTGAATAATGTGTTTCATTAATAACCATATTCCTTCCTAAAACTGACCTCTGCACAGGACAAAATATTTAGCACTGACTTTTATAGTTAACCTGGACTGCTTTTTGAATAAGAATAGGATGATTCCGTGTAAAACAAGAAATGTCATAAAAATGTCACAGAAAGCATTAAATGTAATGTAATCTTATGTTTTCAAACAAATCACAACTGTTTGTGTTTTGAAAATCATGTCCTCTTTTCATATTTTCTTTGTGAGATAGAACCTTATAGTTCCAAGCAGAACATGAGTTCTCAGGATTAGAAGGATCCATCTGCATGTGACCCATTTACAGAGTTGACAGGATTTGATATTGTACATTTAGAGTAAAAGTAGGGTGTCTGTCATTTTCATGTATGAAAGAGACTTGTTCCACATGTTCCACATGTTCCACATGTCATTCTTGCTAATGCAAAAGCCTTGATGCTCAATATTGAAAAACTGCAGATGGAACCTTATAATTCTAAGGTGGCGATTTAACTTCCTCATTGTTTGGGGTCTATTGCTGTAGGTGGAAAAATAAAATTACAAAATCTACCATGTTCCTTTTTATCCTTCTGAACATGTAGAGAAGGTGTGACTCTTTCCTTTTGCTTGCATGAGACAAAATACAGAAATGACAATAAGATGTTTATTACAAACATAGGATATAAACTTAGCCCAAAAAATCATTCACAGTCTGTAACTATTGTAACATTGTGAGCTCAAATAGGTCTAACTGTAGTTATTGGGGATTTGGGAGGGTTAGTGCTAAGTCACTGTCACTTTTTACCTCTTATAACAAATCTGTCTGCCTGTAACACGTCATCATCACTTGATCACTTCAACCAAAGACAGATAGTCAGTCATTTGGCCTGAAAATCATTTGTTGCAACAGTTCTAAGGTCGGTGGACATCCGGGGTTTTAGTGAGTCTAACGTCGTGTTTTGATGGATAAATATTGCAGTATAAATGTGTGTTATAATAAACTGATTTTATTATTTTTACACGCAGATAATTGTCAAAACAGCTTTTGCCTCATTTACTGTACATGAAACATTTCCAAAAATCATTGAAATAATCCTGCCTGTAATCATTGATTTTTGGAACAATAAATTCCAATCAAATAAAAGAAAAATCTAAATATTTTAAAAAAGCCACTGAGAACATTTTAAATTAGCATCCATACATTTCAAAATGCTCCATCCAGCTTAGAAGAAATGTTTCAAACACAGAGTGTCTGGAATAAGAGCAGATAAAGGAACAGTTATTATCAGCCTGCAGGGCTCATCTGGTAGCACTGCTGTGGTTTGGGATCCAGGAGGGGGGTCAGGGTTGCAGGTTGGACTCTGATCGGACGGGAAAACTGTGGCGCATGGTGACTTCATCACGACCAGGGACCACATGTCGTCTGATAAGTCTTTCAGCTTCCCGACACATTTTAACCACATTCCCTGACCGCTGGGATGTATCTTGTGACCCCTCGTGAGGGTCTGATCGTACTAAACTGTAGCCTTTTTAATGGAGACTATAATTCTAAATAATTTCAAGAAAATCACATTTTCTTTTCAAATGTAATAAAATGTAAAATGTATTTTTCCAGCATAGGTAGCTATCACAACACACATAGTTAGTTTAAATGTACAGTATGCAAATGTCAGGCCAGACTGATGGCCTCTGAGAGGCAAAGCATCCTGGGGTTTGCGCCCTGCTGGCATCCCTTCCACCCTCCACAGCCCCCCTGGTGCATGATGGGAACGATATCACTCTAACTGATGAGAGCGATACCCCCATCTCAGGGCATCAACTTGTCTATCTGTCAGCCGGTGACGACAGAAAGAGGAAAAGTTTGGAGCTCGGCTACTCATTGTGGGCCGAGGAGATAGAGGCAGAGACATGGCAAAACAAAAGGCAGCCAGAGAAATTTGCATGGTGCTCAATTATACATTAGCGAACATCACTTGGCAATCTGTTCATATCAATTTAATTGGATTTTAATACTGCCTGTGATCTTGTTTCCTAATTAACAGCAGCGGCTGGCAATAAAGCAGAAGCATGCACCCAGCAACACCTTTGATCCGGGCCATATGGACTTGCTTGGAGCTCATTGGTAGGGGAAGGGAAAAATATCAGTCACCTAAATATGGGCCTATGACAAGCCAGCGGAAAGGGGCTTCAGTGTGTGTTTGTGTGCATGATGCTGGTTCTCATGGTTGTCGAGCCCGTTGTGAGTCCACGCATGTGTGAATGTGTGTGTTTTTCTCACCGCATGTCTGTATTTGCTGCTCTCTGCCCGTGTGTGTGTGTGTGCATATGTGTGTGTGTGTGTGTGTGTGTGTGTGTGTGTGCGGCTGCCAGGGGGTGGAGGGATCAGTGCGACCCCCAGATGGCGAATATCGCTCCTGCCTCGCGCCTTCATTGATTAATTTCTTCCCTGATTGGTTGTGATTACTGATAAATAAAACATGATCTGGGGATCAGATGCAAATCAGCCGGAGGGGGTTTTGGGGTGGGGGTGGGGGGGCTGTTGATTGCTTTTTCAAATCTGTTTATTTCTTGCCCCGCTGCCCCCGACTCTGGATTGGAGGGCAGAAAGACAGTAGAAGTTGTTTGCTAACTCAGGACGGCCTCTCGGATCATGTTCATCACATTTTTGCTTGAGTTCATTTAAAAATAATCCTACATGAACTCCAGGTGACATAATGGCCCTGGAACGGTTCTGGACATGTGCTGCACGTAAACACTTACACTAAACATGTCTGTGGGACGTCTTAACAGAACAAAGCTACAGTTCATCCTTGATACAATTTACTGATTTTTATGCTGACACCTGCTGTTCTATGGCAAATGCCAGTCGAGCTCCACGGTGCCGGGCAGTGAGCACAGGGCCCACCAGAGGACGTGGGGCCCTCAGGCCTCCCTCATGAAGTCCGTTTCTGGTTGTTTCTCGCTCTCTGTCTGTCTGTTCTCTCCCTCTCTCCGTGTCCGTTTGTGTTTCTCTGTCTCTCTCTCTCTCTCTCCGTGTCTTCCTATCTGTGTTTCTCTCTCTCTGTGTCTGTCTGTGTCTATCGATGTGTGTCTGTCTGTCTGTGTCTGTCTCTCTGTGTGTGGAGACTGGATCTCCGAGACGTGGTGCTGCGCAGTCTGGATGAACACGGGTCACATTGAGTGGATGCGGACACCTGCTGCTACTACTGTTGTTATTAGTGTAGCTGTTGTTGTGCTGCTAAAACTATTGATTATTTTGGCTACAGTAACATTGTAGCTGCCACTGCTTTGCATTTTCTGTATGTGGAATTGTACTGTCTTAGTGTGTGTTCTCTTTCATCCTGCTCTCACCTTACCCCCCCCCCATATCTTATTTTTTCTCTCTCTACCCAACCGGTCGAGGCAGATGATGCCCACCCAGAGCCTGGTTCTGGTTCTGGTTCTGCCTGAGGTTTCTGCCTGTTAAAGGCAGTGTTTCCTTGTCACTGTCTCCTAGTGCTGCTCATGGTGGAATTGCTGGGTCTATACATATAGAGTTGGTTTGGACTTGCTCTATATTAACAAGTGCTATGAGATAACTCTGTTATGATATAGAACTATATAAATAAAATTGAATTGAATTGAATTGTTTGGTCAGTGACATTCACACCAGCGTCCTGCTGGAGGTC
>JAVQJF010023333.1:0-31605 GCA_036023855.1 Gadopsis marmoratus | reverse complement strand
AAATGTTGGGTCTATACATATAGAGTTGGTTTAGACTTGCTCTATATTAACAAGTGCTATGAGATAACTCTTGTTATGATATAGCGCTATAGAAATAAAACTGAATTATTGCTTTTAGTGTTTTTCGGCCTTAAGGATCAAAGGGAACAAAAAAAACCCCAACAACAAATCAATTCCCACTGTGACCTTTCAGGGCTCCGTAAAACCCCACCTTGACAAAACTCAAGACTTGACCTTTAGGCAATATAGCCCAGGCCTCCCACAAGGGTGGGATAGTTGTGTAGGAAAGAAGAATGTTTTTAAAAAGGAAAAAAACACTGTACCTGACTGTAAAACAGTAGCAGCCCTGCTGAGAAGCACCACCGTGTGAGACATCTGTTTCTGTGTGTTACCTTGTGTATGAGTCTGTAGGCCAGATGGAAGAGAGCCACAACTCGACCCCAGTTGATGCCATCAGCAAAGATGCTCCTGGCCACCTTCATGAAGATGTCCTGAGCACAGTTGTCCTGAACCTGGTTGACCAGCCTGATAGGGAAGACATGGACAGATGCAAATGGAACCATATATTCACTTCATTTCTCTGAAATGTGTCTCGCATCACAGGCAGTGTTCATAGCAGAGGTGTTCTGGTGCACAGGGTTTAATATTTACCATGTCGAAACAGTAACACCGCCAGTAATTTCACTTCACAGAAGTCTTTTATTGGTTCAGCGTAAGATTCAGCTCAGGGGTAATCTAATCACATTTAGATTTTCACCATTTAGTTAACAATACTGGATCTGCTGTTTTATAAAAGGAAAGAAACCACTGGATGGAAACACTTCTGGTCAGCTCTGCACTTCAGTGTTAATGTGAACAAATGCCAGTCCTCAGTCCAGCAAACAAATGTTTATCATCATTTGCAGTCAAAACTGGGAGCCAACAAGTCAGAAGAGACTGCAGTCTGCCCACCACAGCTGTGTGTATACAATGAAAGAGTTATGGACATTCAAACACCGTTGACCGATAAAAGTGCAACTGGATTAAGCAAAAACCGATTTTGTACATGATGCAGATGTACAGCTTACCGTTGGAGCTCAGCGTTCCTGTTCAGCTCGTCTGCGATCTTGAGCAGCTGTTCCACCACTTCTTTGATTTGTGGATCCTGCTGTTCGCTTGGCCTTCCCCCCAGATCCTCGGAGGAGACGTTTCGGCCGGGCTCATCTGCGTTTATACGTTCAATCACATACCTAGGACATTGATCAAGGCAATATCACACATGCTGTATTTCTCCTTTGCATTACTAGCCGGTTACAAGCCAAGAACACATCATCAGTCATCGTCACACAAAGATTAGGTTTTCTTCCTCATATTATTCAATCAAACTGACCAGAGAGAGAGCGAGCGATCTTGTCAAAAGGATTATTCTGATGAGAATGTAAGTCATTAAATGTATCGGCCGATAATCACATTTTCATGGGCGAATGAATATACACATGCTCATTTGAAAAAAGGAGCAGTAATGTACTAATCAAACTATCAAATGAATTTGGGCCAAGTAAGACACGTCAGCATAATTAACAACTAGTGTCCAGGCGTCAAACAGTCGCGCTGTTCGTTGCGATGAACGTCCGAGAAGCCTTCAGCCAGAAACCTGGGTGTAATGGTCCAACTGAGGGGTCGTCTCAAGTCAGGTCTTCTCTCTCCATCTGATACTGAGATGGTCATACATGCTTTTCTATCCAACGATGTTTATTCCTGGTTTAACCATGTAAAGCATTTTGTTTTGAAAAGTGCTGCAGCAATAACTTTATGTATCTATCAAGTTATTATACGGAGGACGTACCCTCTAAGGACCACTGCTCCTTGCTCCAGGATGGGGTCATCAATGACATCTGGATAAATGACAAGACTGATTAATACCCAGAGTTATTTCAATCGCTGACACGGCACTGTTTGAGTGTAGAGAATATTTGTGACATATTTCTTTCATATTCAGATTTTTCTTGTTATAACAGCACACCAACATACTGTATGTTATGATGGGAACGGTTTCTTCTTTTAGTAAGTTATGTTGATGATGCGCCAAAGCAAGAACGTTTCACAATATGACAAGCTACAGTGGCATGTTACAACAACAGGTAACTTGTTCAAAGGGAATTCTTTGGTTAGTAGTAATAACCAGAAAGATATCGTTAGAAAAACAGGAAAACGTAGTGTTTGAACGTGAAAAGGATTTGGTTGAAGCAAGAGCATTTACTCGTTAGAACAAGAAACTGAGCAAATGTTTTTTTGTCACGGCAGCGGCAACACCCATCACAGGACGGGCCGCTGTTCCTGCACACATTTTGAAAACTGAAGTAATGGTTATATTGGAGCAAGACGCCCGTGTAGCTGTTTTACGGTAAAGATTGTTCTTGAAACTGTGCATCATTTCCTGGGCCCGCCTGCTGCGAAAAGTGCCAACGGGAAGGCAAAGCAACCGCCTGGCAGCGCAGGTGTAGCTACCATTCCACGGCACTTACTGGAGTCGGCCGTTTGTTTTCGCTTTCGCTGCGAGTGCCACCTCCATCATTACTGGGTTGCCAAGGTTACCAGGAGGAGCAATGGCCGTATAGGTCTGAGCAACCATGACGGTGCCAACCACTGTGCCATCGGGCGTAATATAGCGCTTTTCAACCAAACTTGGGGTTCAGTGTCTTGCCCAGGGGCACTTCGACATGTGGGACAGGAGGAGCTGGGATCGAACCACCAACCCTGGGGTTAAAGGACCACCACTGCACGTGGAGCTGCACGGAACGTCCGTTGGGAGGCCGAAAGGTCACAGCACGCCCCCATCTCGGCCTTACAGATGTTGCGGGGCAGATGTTTCCAGTCCCGCCCCGCGTTACGACCCGCCGCGTCGAATCGGCGTAACGTGCACGCAGCCAGCTCACCGACACGCTCGTGCCAGCCGTCTTTTATCGGCAGCAAGTTAAACCAGTTCTGAAACGGAAGATATTCCGAGGCTTGTTTGGCCCAAACGACTCGCAAGAGCGGAGAGTTGGGGGCGAAACAAAAGTGTCTTTAAGCAACAGAACTCCGGCAGGTCAGCTACAAGTGCCGCTCAGCGGCGGGCGGACGGCAGGTCGCCCCCCGACCCGGGTCAGATTGGGGTTTCGGTTAAGTTACGGTGAGTCGCGCCAGACTCAACGAGCGGTTAGGTTGGGGTCAGGCGAAGCACCGGAAGAGACAACTCGCCGGGGACGCGGTGAGGTTCGGGTTAAAGTCCGAGGAAACGCATATCGACGCGGTGACGGACTCCCGCACGACACCGGCCTCCATTCTTGATAAGACAATGTGACGCGACCCGGAGCCCAAAGTTTGACTGTAATATCAACGGAACTGAAAGTGGCCTCTGGGGGGAACTAAAAGGGCCGCTCGGTGTACCGCCAGCCCGGCTGTACCTGCCCGACATGGCTTCACATACCTTCCCCGCCCTCGGCGCCCTGAGGCGGCGGCGGCGGCGGCGGCTGCTCGCCGTCTCGTCGCTCCTCTTCTCGGCCGTCAGCCATCGCTTCAGACTTCCTCGCAGCTCGGGTTGGTCGACGGAGAACTGGACGTTTGCCGCCAACATTTAGCGCAAGCTCGGCCGAGGGAGAGCCACTCGCTGGAGAGTATGTCGGGATGGGGCGAGTCCGTTCCGCTGAAACTTCTCGCCTCCCACAGAAGAACGAGGAAGTGACACGGAAGCGGACAGACTTCGGCCCCCTGTTGGCGCGACGCGTTCAGGCACCAGGCGCCGCGAGCCCGCAGCCTGTTTCTGGGGCAACCGTTCACACGCGCATATGGGCCCATGTGGTAACGTGGTAATGAAAAATGAAATAAATATATATCTGTCTGGGCGCATATGACAATAGCATCTTTTTTTATAAAGTGCTTTTGACAGGCAAAGCAAAGACAGGAGTTTATGGGGGAAAACCCCCTTACACGATAAGTACAATGAAGCAAAACAAAACATAAAGACACAAGAGCAATAGTTACAATAAAAATAAATATAACCAATAAAAGATGATATAAAAACAAATTAATGATATGCAGGTGACATCACAGGAAGGCAAGTTTAGAAACAAGCGATTTAAAAGAGGTCACTGACTGCGCAGCCTCATCTCCTCCAGCAGGTCCTTCCAGAGTCTGAGGGGCCCTGATGGCAAAAGCTCGGTCACCTTTAGATGTAAGCCTCGACTCTGGAGCGAGCAGAAGGGCCCCCACCTGAAGGTCTGAGGCTGCGAACTGGCTCACATGGTAACCGCCCAGGCCTACGGCTGTATGTCTGATGGGAAGAGAGAACATGATTTATTCTAATGAATGCAACTCGAATAATACGTTTAAATCCAGTTATTATTCAGTTACAGGGTTTCTAGACCGTCGTTATCAGCAGCTATAAAGGTGCAATGCTGAGTCACATGGACGCTGGGTGTTGGTGTTGTGGTTGGGGAAGGCCAAGCACAGGTGGTGTGAATAATGCAGATAATGTGACACACCTGTAGATAGTAACATTAATAGCAAGTGCGTTGGACTTAGTTGCACTTGTTACAGCGGTTAGCTACGTTGTCGAAGCTTTACTGGGGAACCACGTTGGAATCGATAGTTAATGTTATTAGTTACAGCTGTGTTCCTCCTGCTATGACAAGTCAACATTTCTTCCGTGGAGGAAAGAAAAGTTGTATCACAACCTGGATTCAGTCAAACTAACAGCCTGTTTGACATTGTGTGTATTTCCTGCTCGCTCGCAACAAAAATAATTCACTCGTGTGTTGTTGTTTTTTTTAGTTTAGCCTTTTTTTTTATTTAAGGGAGCCCTGGCCAAGACAGTCACCAGCATAAATAAAAACACGTAGTTACAGACAGAACACACAAAAGGAGACAAAGTGCAATAAACTAGATTAGGGAACTCCCATTCCAAAAGAGACATTTCTAGGAGTGTCCAGGTAAATTAAAAACATTAAGGAATCTGTCTCTAATTACTTAATTTTGAGTTTTGAGTCATCCTGCAACGTACTCTATGCCGAGGCGGCAGAACACACAAAGGCTGTTTTTCTACTTTCTGTCGGGCCTTTTAATAAACAAAGTCATTTCAGTATTTCTAACGCATTTTTGCTCCACACAGGGCACTGTAGGTTAGTGATGGCTGGCAACCCAAATCGGACCCATAAAGATGTCACATAGGCGATGGTGGGCTTACAGGCGGAGAGGACATGTAAGCAGCCATCCATGGGCCAAAGTGGCCTTCTTCTGAGCCACACCTGTTTGTGTTTTGGTGGTTTAAAAGCAGAGGTACAAGTGGCGAGTGTCACCAGCGGGATGTCACATTGCAATGTTTGGTATCAAGATTCTAGGTTTGCACCATCCCCCCACTGGCCTGTTCAAAACTGCACAACGTCAGCACACCCTGGTCTGTACTATGTTCATCACTTTAACTCGTGGAGGGACACCTGTGGTCGAAATGACCGCTGGCCGGAGCAGGCGTGTTGATCCTCCGGGCCTTCACTCTCCACAGCGGTCCCGTACCTTACAACACACTTCAATGATACTGAAGAAAACAAAGGAGTCCCAGAAATTCAAAGTGAATAGAGTTTACTGCAAGTTCAATACAGTGGGCTCAGTGAGTTGGTTCATGAAGCAACTGAACAAATACAGCCAAAACCTCTTCTTTTATACATTTCTGAATGCTCCCCCTCCCTTGGTGCTTGAGTTAGGACCTCCTGTTGACCGTGAGCAGGTGTCTAATTCATACACCAAGGTTTTCTATGCCTGTACCTTTTTAGCATATTTCTGACCATCCCATAAATAACTGTCTCACAATTCACAGTTATTATCCCACAGAGCGGGGCCGCTGAGGGACATAAAGATGATTGCTTCAGCAGACCCTTCTTGTGATTCGCCTCGGCTATGATGACACACATCAGCAAACAAACCGGGGGCCTGTAAGCACCCGATGGATGGATATATACATGCTTTTTGGCAGCCGAGTGAATGTAAATCCAATATTCATTCTTCTTTCAGCTCTGTTTTGCTCTCCGCCATCTCCCGGGAGAAATCAGGAGGAAGAAATCAACAATTTCTTACAATAATTGTGTCATTTTCTAATGAGTTGAAAAGCTCTCTGGACATGGAAATAGAGGAAATTATTTTGTCTTTGCAATCTGGATTGTAACGCTCGTTTGCAGAGGTCGTGTTTTCCTTATTGTGACATGTCATGAGTTGTTAATTCATCCTCCGTCCTGCCCCAACAGAAAATATAACATCATTAGAATTTAAAAATAAAATGTGGTCCCATTGTGAAGCCATTTCTGGCCAACTTGCTTGTGTTTATAATTACCGTGTGACTGGATGTTCTGTCACCCTTTCATTTGAACCAAAGAAGCATCTAATCAAATCCTGCTTTCAACTGAACTAAATAGAAAGACGTGTTGATTTGCGATGAGGGCAAGTGGAAATGCGCACACCACAGTTAGAAAACTTGGGTGCACATTATTCAACCAAGCTGCTTTTTCCATAATGACCTTGCTGATTGCTATTAAAACAACAGGAAAACAACTCTGATTTAGTGGGTTTCACGTTTATTCTACAAGCCACCATATGATGGCGATGGTGAACCACATATGCAACTCTCTTACTGGCAGCTCTGTACTCTGCAGACTGCAAAAACTTGTTTTCACCAAGTGAATATTCAATGGGTGACTTGTCATACACAGAGGGAGACAACATGAGGCACGATGGCGTCACTTCTCGCGCCAGAGACTCTGTGTTGAGCATAAACAAAGCTTCAGCGAGGTGTGGACGGTCCTCAGTATCGTCCTCAGGAGCAAATTGACCACACACTGCTCCGCAATGTACTAGGTTTCCGATGGTGCAAGAAGGCCTTAAAAAAAAGAAAGACAATTCACAAAATATATGTTGACGTGGTACGACAGCTTTATACTGATAGAGGCCCGAATGGATCTGGTTCACCATCACTAAGCAGGTGAACATGCTGTATGTACAAGTCACAAAGTTTAGGCTGGAAAGACTCACACGACTCAAAACAGTTTCAGGCGGCAGCAGAGCCACAAGTGGCGATTAGGAGATTCTTAACATTCTTAAAGATTAAACAGTGTACATATTTTAGTCAGACTGGGGCTCGACATCAGCTTCGTTAGAGTGTCCTTCTCAAAGGTTTCAAGTTACAGACTTTGTCGCCTACAGGGTGTTTCTCGCTCAAGTTTGGTTTTACTATGACAGAATATAGCAGGCCTCCTACCTACAAGCAGAAAAACATATCCCAGACGTTTGGTCAAACAAGGCTAGTGACCATCTAAATAATGTTCTGGGGTCCACCGATCTATTATCACCTGATAAAGTTGACATAGTGAGCATGCTAGCAAACCTCACATGACATTTTCGCACACGCAGAAGACGCGAAGCAAGAGTAGCATTCAGGTTCAGTCAGGTTCTCTGTGGGTTCATCAGTACGAGCCACACCTTTCACATAGTCACTTGACCCATTGTTACCAGAAAAATATTGGTGAGTGCAGCTTTAAACCTATAATTCCTACATAATACGAATACAATGAAAACATGTGTATTAGTTTCTACATTGCCTCGAGACTCCCAGAGAAATGTCAAGACAATATGTGCTAATAAAGCCTGTTGTCAACTAATATGCCACCACATTGTCCCTGTGTGTATCGCTGTCAGCTCCTGACATGCTTCCACTGCAGAGTGATGATTACACCCTCTTCACACACATGCAAAGTGTTTATTTTATTTGCTTACAGTAAACTTTGCCTTCAGGGCGGTACGTACAGGCTGCACGTATGGAAAACCATCAGGTGATTATAAGCTGGCACCCTGGATTTGAGTTAGCTACTGGTAAACTTCACTAACTAATTACATCTAGATCCCAATCATTTTTATTGTTGCACGTGAAACACACACACACAGTCACAAAGTTGTCAAGTTGTATCCCAGGGCTCCAGACCGCCGCTGTCTATCTTCACAGGACTGTGAGAAACTGCCCCTAATCTCACTGTCGGCTGCGGAGGGGTCCAGACTAACAGCCTGTTTTAATTTCAGCCTTGTCATGACAGGAAGTGTGTGTGCGTGTGCGTGTGTGTGAGAGAGAGAGAGAGAGAGAGAGAGAGACGGAGAGATAGAGAGTGTGTGTCTGGAGGAGTGAGGGGGGGACAACAGGATGCGGAGAGGATGGTGCATGGGAAACAGTTATTTGGAGTTGTTTTTGCTGGGGATGCTGGTGTGAGGAGGGCTGCCTGACCCAGGTCCCGTTCACACTGATGCTAAATATGGCAACCAGGGCTAATATTAGTGTCACTGGATGTTCAGTTGGAGCAAGGAATGAAGTGGAGATGAATGCAAGATAAAGACACAAATAAGATATAAAAAGAAAAAAGACAGGAAATCAGTTGGAGTGAGAAAGACAAGTCATGTAACATGATTTTACTTACAGAGGTTACGTACACTTACAATGTCTCTATGACTGTCTTGCATGCAGCAATATAATTCAGGTCAGGTTACAGGAACTAGGATGCGTCACAATAGTCCAGAGGAACTTGTTCAAGTGCAGTGTTTCTTCCCTCTTTCAGTATTTGGGCTTAATTCTGCACAATGCAGAGCCAAAGAGGAAACTGCGCGGTTCTAATAACAGCTCGCGTGTCACATACTGTAGTCAGTTTAGTCAGTAATGTTAGCTGTGCTGCTCTCCCTCTTGGCCGGTAAAGTTCCCATCAGTGTACCTGTCACTTACCAGGTGATATGGAGCCTGAGGCTGAGGGAAGCGCCATTGGTTTGGAGAAGACAGCGAGGTCTGCCAATATGCAGTAAGAAAACAACAATGGCAGTGATCAGTGTGCACTAGAATGATCCTTACATTCCTCACATGGCCACACTCATGCACCACACCTGTAGAAACGGTATATGTCCCACAACACTGCAACATCGCAAGAAAAGCCAGTTTCATGCAAACAGGATTTCTTAGATATTGACAGTTTGTTCCATGACAGAGGAGTTGCATTACTGCAGCTTTCAGAAAGTTGGCTCTTTGGAGTCAGGAAATTAAACTTATAGATTGCGGCAGGCCCCGGGGTTCGGTCCGGCCACGCCTCCTCAGCCAGAGAGGACAGGTGGTGGGCGGGATGGCGTCCCCGTCCACAGATTACAACCTCTTGGCAGCTGGCGACGGATGCACCTACTGCCCATCAACCGATCACCAGGGGAGCGTAATCAAGGGACTTCACCAATATAAGGAGGAGAACAGAGGCAGAGAGAGGTGAAAAGAGAAGGAGACGAAACGAGAACGACCAAAAGACAGAGAAGTAAGAAGAACCCTGTATTACCTCAGGCCCCTGCCTGCAGGTGGCTGTTGCTGTGTTGTTGTGGAGAAATAAACCACCTGTCAATCTGCTTGGCTGTGTTGATACTGGTGAATCCTACCTCCTCCCCTTGGTCTGCCACAAGATCATCAGGAGCAGGGTTAAGGCCCTGCTACACACACACTCCAACCCCCTCAGTGCGTGTCTGGTGGCTGCTGCCTCAAAGCTTTATTAAAGACCTGACTTGTATTGATTAGGAGTGAGCATTTTCAATCAGGCCAATCATATAATCATCATTACAACTTAATATAAAATGATCAGACCTTTACAGATATGGTTTCATCAGGTCTGACCTAAAATTTGTTTAGCATTCAGATTACTTGGCTTCATTCACTGTAAAATCCCTGTGAAAACACATATGGTGTCTGAATTTCAATGCTGCATTTCTGTGACGTTCGTGAACCAAAGATGTTGGGGGCAGTTTGATTCTGAAACAACATCTAGCCGCTGAAACGCGGCATGAATACAGGCCTGCATGGGATGTGTGTATTGATGTAATCCTAGTGCAAATGTCTTCCTTGAACCTAGTAAGAACCTCCGAAAAGGTTCAAGACAAATGTTTCGTCATGTGTTTATGCAGAGCACATCTGCTTCACAGTGATTTACACACTGATTTGAATCTACTTAGAGGGCTGCAAATGAACAGGTGCAAATAATTGCTGTGTGCAGGACTTTCATGTTTGGCGTTTTGAATTTATTGTCTGCCTATAGATACAGACAAAAAAATTAAACATCAACACCCACAATGCAATCACATTTAGGGCTGCGACTAACAATTATTGTCAGTCTGGCAATTATTTCCCATAAGAATCTATCACTGGCTCTATAAAATATCACAAAAGAATGAAAAATCACATTTCCTCACAATTTCCTATTTCTTAATTTTGCTTACTTTTTTATTCAAAAACAGTCCAAAAGCCTAAACATCTTCATTTCATTATCGAATAAGATAACCAGTAAATCCTCACAACTGAGAAGCTGGAACCAGAGAAGGTTTGCTATTGGGCTAATCAGTTATCAAAATAGGTCATTTTCTGTTTAGCATAGCACCTTTCACAGAGCAATGTCACAAAGTGCTTCACAAAAGAAAGATTGTTAAAAACCTTGAAAAAAAATGGCAGAGAAGCGGCCATGTCAAGGCCAATGTAAGTATTGTCGATATGTTTCCACACCCTTTCTTGGGCACTAATAATCGTATCATATTGCATCCCAACTTCCACTTAACGTTTTAGTTAATTCTTCATCTATCAATTTTTGTTGAATTAGATGAAAAGGTTACATAGTATTACAAAATGGTGTTGTTTTTGTTTTCATCACAGGTTTAATCCAGCTGGACTTCCTCGCAGAGTATGCCGCTGCCACGAGCCCAGTCGCCCAGGCAACCAACATCTTGCAAGCAGAAACAAATGCCCAGATGGGGTGGCTACTTCCAACAATCAACTTTCTAGGCATCAAACCTGACAGAATCAAGTTGATGGTGGATGCTGGATGCTCTACAGGGGAGGAATAAAGAATCGCTTTGGTCACATGTCAAGAGACCCTGAGTTGATCGCAGCTGCAGTTCTTGGATTCTGGGACAACGGATGATGCCACAATGAGAATGGGTAAAACAACATGGGTAAACAGAATGCAGACAGCACAGCTAGGCGGTAGCTGATTTATGGTTTAATTGCACGATGAACTTACAAAACTGGTAATGCTGGCACATGTAAGTAGGCAGGTATGACAGCAGGTAAGTCCAGGTCCAGAGACAAAGATCATGGGGTACATTCATAGAGCAACGAGGAACTCATTGATGCAGATTAAGCAGGGCTAGAGAGTCACAAACCCAATGCAAGAGAATGCCAGAAAATACTAGAGCTATGGAGCTAAGGAAACGCTGGAACTACGGAAAACAAGACAATCTGACACCATGTCAAGACACTCACACACAAGGCCAATCAACAGAAAACAGAACTAGAGCACAGAATGGTACGTGACGCAAATCAATTATGGATGCGTGGATAGGGCAAGAACCTACATTTATAAACCTCAAATTATACAAACTATTTAGTACATAACCTTAGATTGTTAGAAAAGTCATATAATTTATATTTTCATCCTCATTATATTTCAGGAATGGACCACATCAAGCAGCACGTTGAAGAATCCTCCATGCAGCTAGGTGATGCCACCAGGTCCATATCATCTGATGAAGATGACTTCTTCTCTGCCCTGAAGTCGTCTCAAGCAAACCCTGCCCAGCTATGTGCAAGCTGTCTGTGAAGCTGAACACACCTCTGCCTGCCTTGGGGACCTGCCAAAGGCTATTTACCACTGAATTCTCGCAATTTTGAGAAACTCACTTCTTTTGAAGATGAACAGCTAATTTATCGGTTTCAGGTAATGGCTGGGTTGTTACTGTAGGGAAAGAAGGAAGGAGGGAAAGAAGACTAGTCGACCACATTCAGGGTCAAACTTGAACCAGGCATTCTTTTTGTAAATTGTGGTGGATATTTATAGCAGACAGTTTGGGTGGTAATTTCACCGTTCGCCTGCAATTTCTCTTTTATGTTTGGCTAGGGGTTTTTTTATGGGACCGCTATGATGGGCAAGACGAAGGTCATGTAGCTGATGGGCTTAGCTGAGTGTGCAGTGACACTAGTGTGATCTATCATTACAATGTCACAGTATCCTATAAATCAACATTGGCTTTGGTTTGAACAGTGTTATTTTATGATTTAACCTACCAATGCCTTTGACTGCCTCCATCTGTCACAGGAACTTTACTTAATCCAGTAGTTTCCATATGTGGAAATTGGAGGAAGCAAGGATTTTAAACATGTTTGCATTGGATACAAAGGACAAAACAAAAAAATACTGAGTATAATCTTGTGTTTGCATCAGAATCGTATATTAATGTTTCTGTCTGGTGTTAGGGTTGGCTTAGCACATTGTAGTTCCCTACAATGATGTTTGTGCTGCTTCACTTGTTCATGCAACCTCAGTTCCACTCCAGGTTCCATTTGAATAAATCTTGATTTTCCAGCTACCTGAAAAGACAATGGTGAGTAGTACACCCAAAGCCAAACGATCTACAGAGTACAGGAGAACCTACACAAAAGAAAAAGCCAATTGCTACACTGTAGGTCAAGCAAGATCTTCACAAGTTCACAGGTGTAATTCAGGCTGAGAATATTTCCAACATCCTAGCAGTATCAGTGTCCATGTGTCTTTTCACAGTGTTAAGAACCACAACAGACAAAATGAATGCACTCCATTGAAAGGCACATTGGAGGAAGCACTAAACAGGCACTTCTGAGATTCAAAAGATTCTGGCAGCATCACAGCACGCACAGTGTGTTGAGGTCAGAAGCACAATATTGCGGGTTTACTGGTCCATATATTCCTTTTACTCACATTTCCACTAAAGGTCCAGAGCACAATTTGCAATGTGGTGAGAAGATGTGAACATTCAGACGTGAAGGAGGTGGAGAGTTGCTGAGAAACTCACTACTTCCGTCAGAGAGTCGGCCAACTCTTCAAATACTACATGTGTGCATGTGTACGTTCCTTCATGAACGGCCATATAATTATGGAGCAATGTTTGGACTTGTCCATAATTCTGCAAGACTTAAATATTCAGACTTGGTCGGCAATTGGACTTTGCGGGTTGGGTGGCAAAATTTGATCCCAAGGATATAATTTGTTCTTTAACAGTTCCAGATGTTTTTAGGCTATACTTCAACTGATATGAAGTACTAAATAAATGGAAATTATATAACAGAACCATGTTAAAATTATTTTCAGAAGTTATCTAAGTGGAATTAACAGGTAAAGGGTCTGATATCCAGCTATCAATCAGTGCTGACAGAATTGAATGTGGTCAGAATGTAACAATGTCAAGTTGAGGTTAAGTCCCACCCACCTTGGCTGGTAGGGGGACCATCATCATTTTCAACAGGTGTGGACCCATCACCATGACAACATCAGATACTGTAGTCTTGGCAGTGGGTTTGGAGGCTGGGTAAGTACGCTTTCATGAAATGAAAGCAGTGTCTGGCTTTGTACTTTGCGATTGAGACATGTGGGACATGCCGATATTATTCAGGTTTTAGGCTCATTCGTGCTGATTATACTGCTCATTCAGAATCTGCGTCCCAGTTTGCATCACACGACCTCTCATCTGTTCACCAGCTCTGTGTGTTGATAACAAACCATCTAGACAAAGGTTTGTAGAGAAGTAGAGATGCATGCACCAAAGAAAAGCTCACATTTCTGGTGGGAAGGAGAAACACACCTACTTTTAAACATGAGGAAAGACTTGGACATCAACAGGTTTTTGCATGTGCGCAAATATCGCAGCGATGACCTTTTCATGAAGGTGGCTGAACATTTTCATGCAAAGAAGCAAAATGACTCGAGTGGCAGTGGCCATTCCACTTTCCCATATTTTGACGCAATGAATGATATGTTAGGCCATCAACCCCTGTCAAACACAGCCAGAGTACGTAAGGCTGTGTGCAAACGGGAATATTAGTGGGATATTCATTTTCATTAGCCATGTAAACAGCTTTGTAGGAATATTGTCTAGGGCAAAAACCAGAATATTTTGTGCATGTAAACATAGTCACTTACTCACCTACCTACCTGACAACAAGAGGGCTCAAGGTCAAGGTCCACTTAGCTGAGTCTACCTCATATTGGGACATGACAAAAAGTCCTCACGCCTAAACAGCAAAAACGGTTGTGCCATTGTCTTGGCCTAAAACTACATAGCTAGGGAAAGGTCATGGTTAAAAGAAACAACAACAAACAACAACAAACAACAAAGCTCCCTGGCCAGAATCAAGCCGAGAAAGCTGTGATTGCATCTTAACCCCTACGGTACCAGAACAACCTGCAGCCATGGTCAAAAGTAACTACTGTTGTGTGTCGAAAGGAAACGGGAAAGGTACTGCAGTTTCCAGACTCTTTGCATGCCCAGTCATTCACCCTGAGGTTTTGTACCACCATCACGTCACTTCTGCATTTTCTTCTCAGAGACAACAATCATTATTCACACGACCGCAAGACGTTGCTTGTCAGGAAACCGCAAACATGGGTTGTTTGAACAAATAACCAATGCTGTTGTTTTTCTAGTGAGGACAGTCTCAGAAAGAAGTGAAATGTCCTGCTGCACTTTAGAGCTTGGAAATCATCTGGGAAGCTTTCCGCTTCAGCCTGGTGGACCGATTCCGAAGGCGATTACAGTTTCAGAGATTTCTGGATTCAGAGAAGTGGTGTTGCACAGCGATCAGTACCCTCAATATATATTCTAGTTGTGTGGTCCTGGAACAGGAGTTTTAGTCCAGATCAATTAACTTTGGAGGAGGAAAGAGAGGTGTTAATGTTCCTTTAAGAATGGTATGCTGATAAGTAGGTGTGTCTACCCGCACTGGCTTCTTTACATGAAAACAAGGACAGCTATCCCTCCTGGAGGTTTCAGGTGTAAGTTGTCATGACATGAGCAGCCACAGACAGGAACTCTGGAACAAAGTCAACAAGGGTGCAGTGACATCTTGTGTGGACGAAACAGGGGTAATGGGGGCAGTCTGCAAATAATCCAAGTGCAGAGAGCCCCTCAAGGTAAAGAGGGAGGAGGTGCACAGGACGCTTCCTCTACTAACCTTTTGAAATTTGAATTGAAAAGTGTATTCTGATCTCTTTGTTTTTTCGTCTTCTTCCAAATCACAGCGAGGAGAAATGAATGATTAAAGAAATGAGGCAATTTGCTTAACATAGTCCTGTTTCCCAGCTGTCTTAACAAATGTATTAGCTGCATTGCAAACTAGCTGCTGCTCATCAGAAAGGCGAACAAACCTGTCCATTGATCCTACCTGTTCATAAGACTGTGGCAGCAAAATCTGTGGAAACTGTGCCGTAATTCCGTTTCCACTTCCTTCCACCAGAACTGGTTTGAGTGCTACAGCTCTTGGCTCGATTTCAGCAGGGGACTCTTTGATACATGAAAATGTTAACAGCTATGACTCATAGGGTGGAATACACTTTACATAGCCTACCTATGGTGACAACAGGACCAAAGACTTTCCTTCAATGTGTGGGACGATGTATACACTCACAGGTACACCTGAGAGTCCTTATGTGGGTGAATAGCTGTATAGAGCTGTGACCTCTTCTACAGTAAGTGTGCTATTGGCTGTAACAGTAGCAACACTACACACAGAAGCAGATTCATGATCTTTTCAGAGTTTACTTCAACCTTTTTTTTGGCAACTCTGTTTCTGTAAAGTAGAGTTGCGTTGTTGATCAAAACAAACTGCATTAGCTAAACATAATATTTTTTGTAAAATGTTGCAGCGCAGAGCTACACAGAGAGAAAGAACTAGACATGCTGCAGCCATTTAGCAAAAACAAAACCTAAAGCAACCTTAAAGCTTTCCTGGTGTTCATGGTGAGTTTTCTGTAAGGTGTGGCATGTAAAACAATGCCCAAGGCTATGAAAGTCTTGGTATTAGTGAGAAACACAAAAGGTGGACAAAGCTAATGCAAATGGACAATTTGCAAATTTACAAAACCTTCTGAAGCTGCGGTCTGACAGCAGACCTTTTCCACTGTTGAGTTCAACCACGCTGACAGTGTTTGGTTTGGTTACTTTTTGAAATGCACTCTTTCTGTATAGTGACCAAGACTGCAGGGATGACTCTGCATGCCTGCACGTGGTTGCCCTGAGTGCAGGCAGGCAGGCCACAATGCTTCAGAATCCTGCAGGAACACCGCCCATTACATAATGGCTTTTGGCTTGGTTTTGGCGCCTGTGTATACTGCTACAGGCAGTTCACATCTAAATACCAGCCTTATACATTTTAGAATTCCTCAGTAAGTTATGTAGGATCCAGATCGCTGCTTCCAGACCAGCACGGCCCCAGAGGTCAAATGAGGACTTAATTTCCTATTCCTGCGTGCCTAGGCTATATAGTAGAAATGCTGACCCCATATGAGCCAGGTCACGGCCTTAGACCCTCAGGTGGGGCCCTTCTGGCCGTTCCAGAGTCGAGGTTTAAATCTAAAGGTGACCAAGGTTTTGCCATCAGGGCCCCTCGACTCTGGAACACCTGCTTGAAGAGATAAGGCTGCAGAATCAGTGACCTCTTTTAAATCACTTCTTAAAACCCATTTTTATAGACTTGCTTTCATGTGATGTCGTCTTTATATCTGCATGTCATTATTATTTAGTTTTTATATCATGTTTTTTTGGTTTTATTTATTCTTATTGTAACTATTACTCTTTTATCTTTACCTTGGCTTTGTTTGGCTTTATTTTATTTATCATTTACTGCTTTCTGGGTGCTTCTTTTGAAAGTCCTGTCTTTGCTTTCTCTGTCAAAGCACTTTGTAAACTCTGTTTTTAAAGGTGCTATATAAATAAAGTTATTAGGACACACTGGTACTCCAGCCATGATCAATGTCATCAGTCTTTTGTTGGCTGTCGTCAGTATAGGGGAACAGGTAGATGTCTAAGAGTGCCACATTTTGTCTGCAGACAGAGTCACACTTTGAATATGTAAATATGAATGTTGTTGAAACATTTGGTAGGAAAACACACTAGGACGGAGCTTTTTGCTGTTTGATTGATTAGTTTGCTTAGACGGATGTTGCGCCGCCGTGTAGCCTACTGTGTGCCAGATGCTTGCAGGCAATAAAATGATTTCCCACATATAATGAACCCTCTCTGTTCTTCAAAATCCTTGCATTGTTGTGACTTCATCGTGGATGGCCAGTCAGTTCAGAGTGAGATCGGGAGCGCGGCGTGTATTGGAACTGGAAAGCTACCTGGCTGCTGCAAGTCCACACATGCCTCTGTGGGAATGTCTGTCACCTGAGGAGACTCCCTTGTCCATGTGGCTGAAATCGTGTTGCCTGAGTCCGTTAACATTACAGAAAGATAAGAACTGCAGATATCAGATCACCTACCGCAGGTCCGTATCTTACAAGATGCACACTGCAGGTTTATTTTAGAACATGTTCTCTTTGAGCTCTCGGCCAATCAGCAGCCCCATGTCTTCACTTATCACGTTGCATAACCCACCAATGACTTCGTGTTCTCCCAGGGCTGCTGGGAGGAGAGACTTTACCTGAGGAGTCCAGAAGCACTTCCTCCTCACTCCCATCTGCACACAGGTGAGTGGGAAGTGTTACCTGGCCAATACCTGCACTTATTTAACCTTCTACCCAAAACTGCTTCTCTTTAACTCTGGAGAAAAGGTAAATATTAATTCCCTTTGTTTACTCTTTACTTATGTGCTCTGCGCGGTTTTCTCCTCTTTGCTACGTTATATCTCACCTTCCATCATTCACTTCATCTGGGGGTTCTTTCTGCACTTTAGTCAACAGTGCCACAGCAACTGGACAGCTCTGATGGCTACAGTAAAAAAAAAAATAAAAATGAATCACGAGGTAAATATTTTTGGGATTTTCCTTTGCACGCTCGCGTGAAGCCTGATCGACGCGCCGTGTCCGGAGGCGCATTTTTCGCCCTCGTGTGTTTGATTACGACGAGCGACGTGAATAATGAGTGTCTGGTGCTGTACAATGCGACGGCTGCAGTCTAGAGGGTCTCACTGGCCCCTCTTCATTCAAGCGGCGCAGAAAGGTTTGCAGCATGGCGGCATAACGCAGGCGGCCAGCAGGCGGCCAGCGAAGGGGACGGAGCCGCATAGTGGGTCCCCTTTGGGGCCCTTGTTGCTTTGTGGTTCTACTCTCATGCAGTCTGCTCGCCACAGCAGCTCTGACCAGATGCATGGACTTCATACTATGGAGGCAACCCCCCCCCCGCCTCCATCCCTCCATCCCTCCATCCCTCCATCCCTCCATCCTCTGTGCCGCCTGATCCTCCCACAGGAACAGCCTCCTTCTCAGTGTCTCCCACGGTGGCGCCTCAGCTCCTGTGCATGTTGTCCTGGGTGACATGAATTAATGATAACAGCAGAGGCTTCACAGACCAGGCTCATCCATTACATAACCCAGGCAGGTCTGCAGCAGATCCACACAGTTTCTGACACTTAATGCACAGTGCTGTACTGCGCCTTCCACAGCTGACCCTTTTTTCTATCCTTTCTCATCTCCTCTGTTTTGCCACTGCACACAACATATGGTGCAGTGGGTATGCAGCCATATGACTGTGTCACAAGAATTTATCCTAACCTGTGCATTGGAAGTGATATTTTTGAACACAAAACTTGGCTGCAGTACAGAAAGAGGTAACCTGATTTGATGGTGGATGCTGAAGACTTTTCCCACACCAACTTTCCCTGAAAGTAATAAGCAAAACCTCTGCAATCAATCACAAAGACAGGGATATTCTATTCTGCAGTTACAGAGAGTGAGGCTCAAATTTGCAACCAATTAGAGGGGTGGCCATCTGCAAGCAATCTCTCCAGTTCCATTAAGCAGCAGAAGGTTGTTGTGTGTGATCATTAATAGAAATTAATCTGCCTCAACACCCCAGGGAGGACTGAATGCCATGGGTCCCCTCTACACCTGGATGCACCTCATTACATATTTTCTGCAAAGCCGCACAGGAGACGGTAACTAGACACTCAGCTCTTTTGTTAGAAATCCCTTTAATAGACCAAGCCATCTAGCAAATTTTTGATAATATCCACCCTCAGATGTTCACCAGTGCAAGAGACAGAATTTTTGGCATGAACTGGGAACAGAGTGTTCAGAACTTTGTACACCCTCAGTAATACATTTCTTATTTTAACTTCCCACAGTGTACTCAATAAGATAAGCCCCTTTGAAAAAATACTGTTTGTGCAGTGATGAGTGTGCTTTATTGCAGCCATTGCTGAGGTGATTGATCTAACAGTTAAAACAATGCTTTGTTTCAAGGCTATTAGTTAAGCACCATCAGATTTTTTCCCATAAGAACTGTTTGTGTTCTGCCCACGTGGACATTCTGCACAACAACCTAATGAAATATTGAGTAACTCCTTGCAGACTAACAAAGCTACAAGCTGCCTGTCTTTGTTGCACACTTTCCTTGTTCCTCACATGTTGAATGAACAGAATGGTATTGTTTCCTCACTAAAGATCCTTCAGGAAGCTGTGCTGATCCAACTCCTCACAGGCGATCAATGAAAGAGAAAACCACCAAAAAGCATGCATGGGTTGTTTTTCCAAAATGTTCTCTGCCTTGTGTCTTTGTTTCGTTGTTGTCATTGCGAGAATGTTAAATGACTCCCTTCTCTCTCTGTTTTGCTTCTGTCTTCTTGACATAGTCTTACTGTTTTTCCTCTAGCATCTTCTCTCTCTCTCTCTCTGACTCTCTTTCGCTCCCCCTCTCTTTATCCCTCTTCTCTTTCCCCTTATCGAGCTTAACGGTTAAAGACTACCATTAATGCTGTGGAAAACCTTTGATAGGCCATTAACAATGACTTAGCTGTAACAATTCCATTTCCTCTCTCCCTGTGTGTAGTTATCATACAGTCAAATGCTCCAAACCTCTAATTATAAGCTGTTTGAATCATTGTCTCAGGACAAAGGACTGGGCTGAATTCAATTTACACAACGCAAAAGGTGTGTGCCTGTTACAATTTTATCCTCAGGTTACTGTACTGCATATTGCTACAATTCTTACAAAATGCCAGGAAGTATTGACATACATTTTTATTTCTTGTTTTTTGCTCCTTCTCGGGACTCTGGGCTGACAGTGTACAGTTCTACACTGTGAGCTGGGTAGTCTAAATCCAGAATGCGTAGCTTTTAATGTACACACACGCAACACACCAATGTAAAATACAAAAAAGGATCTTAATCTTTTCTGACCTCTCCCATGATGGCAAGTTTGCATAGCTGTTAAAAAAGTAGGAAGCTCATGAAAGAACACCGACTGTAATGGAAGTGTCATAAATAGTTCATAGCGGTTTTCCTGCAGGCAGCAGCATACCTTGCAGCCTCTGAATTGCTGCTACACTGGGAACTTCTCCAGAATTACATAATGCACCAGGAGTGTGTTTTGCTTGCCAATATGCTGGCACACATTGTGAGCGGTGCTCGCATTACATGAAATTAGTGCTCTTTCTCTCTCTTACTTACATAAACACCCACAATTTATATACATAAACATATGCATATATGGAGAGATGGTACCTTACAAACTGTCTAATTCCTTGTATTTTTGTCCATTTAAGCTGCAAAGGATATTTTTTTGCAGCAATATGGCCTGCTCTCCAATGGTCAGTCCTTCTGCCCATGCTGTCCGCTGCACAAAATTATGTGTGTCTGTGTATGTTTGTGTCTGAGACTGTAAAAGAAGGTTATCCGGATTTATCTATTCAATAAAATGGGATTTGTGAAATAGATATTTGTGTGTGATCCCTGCTAAAGTGCCCACTTCACTGTAAATTTCATCTCTCTGCATGCTGGGAAGAAATTATAGAATCTAAACTGATTATGCTGTAGACAACAAACCTCGAATGTAGCAAGGAGCTCAAACGGAGGCTGAGCAGGAACACAACTGGTGAACATGTAACCCTAAATCCCCAATCTAAATATTTCCGTTAAACAAGACCTTATTTAGAGATCACTTGGGGAGGTGCCCTTGGATGTTTGCCTGAATGCTTGTTGTAGAGTTGAATCACAGATAGAAGATAATTGAAACGTAGAAGGTTGCTGGTAAATAGACCACATTTTTTTCTGTCATGACTCGCTGCTTCCCCCTCTTGTTGCTGCCAACACTGAATAGCCATAAACAGGCAGTGAGATGCTACTGAGATGCTGGAAAGGAGGAGCGTAATGTGACACCAGTCCTGTCAAGGCAAATCAAACTTGATTGAAATTGACCAATCACCAAGATGTACTTTTGCTGTCTTCTTCAAACTGTGACCAGTGCCTGCTAGGAGTGGTTGTGATGAGAGTCAAAACCTCTACAACAGCTGCAGCAATGATGTTCCGCGGATTGTCCCTTTTGCATCTGGGAGCAGATTGGTGAAAAAAGGGGTTTTAGTATATCTGGGACTTGTTCACAAGTGTGTCCGCAGTGATGCAGGTGGACTGTTGTGATGAAGAGGAGCTGAGTCTAAAGCTCTCAATTTACCAAAAGAATACAAGTCGCCAAAATAAGTCTCCTTTGCAAGGTGGGTGGGCTGATCCTAAGGGGTGGGGGAAAGGAGCTCAGACAACCACAAGAGGCTTCAAATAAATTGGATGTTCCTTCACATTGAAGGGCACCAGCTGAGGTGGATAGGGCATTTGATAGGGATCCCTTCTGGATGTCATCCTGTGGAGGTATTCTTGGAGTGTCCAACTGGGAAGAGCCCATTGGGCAAACCCAGAAGATGTTGGAGGGATTATATATCCCATCTGGTCAGGGAATTCCTAGGGATCCTCCAGAAATCAGTAGAATTGTCTGGGGAGATGGACAGTAATCTATTATAAAATAAAATCTCAACACATCCAAATGAAAGATAATCTAGTACAGATATATACCACAAGACCATCTTAAGAATGTAAACACTTTCACTCTTGCTACAGAAACGGAACATGTTGACTGATAAGTGAAAGAAAAAAAGTTCATCAGCATTTTTCCCTGAAACACAATGGCCATTGATTTCCACGTTAAGCAGACCTTTACACTAACGTTGTTCCCAGACACTGCTCAGAGAGCTTATTGATTGCGGTGGACAGCCAGACACCACAGATTATCCTCAATCACTAATAGCAAAATTAAACATGTCCTTACGATAACTGGGTATCTAATCCTAGTGACTTTGGAGGATGAGCATTACTGAGCAGAGAAACAGGGAGCGATAAATGGATGAGAGTGTGGCCTCACATTAGGTAATGAGGGAAATTGCTCCTGTATGCATGCGGATGGGCTACAGCAGAGGTTCTGTGGAAAACAACAAATGGTCTAGAATGGTTTGAAGTACCTAATGTTAATATGTTAAAATGATAGAATTATAATACTGGGGATTTGAGTCACTTTCGGAGTTCCTCCAGAAAAACCTGACCTTGAAGTGCTTCATACATATCTCAACTATGTAATTGCCACTCAATCTTTAATATTCTCCATGTAGGGTTGTTGAATTTAATTCTGTATACCTTAATATTAATACATCTCATAAGAAGTGCTGGATGGTTGACTCCTTGTATTGTGTAATAAGAGTCGGGAGCGTAGTAATTAGGATGAACCACTCCAAGCACAGGCAAATTTAAAAAATCATGTACAGTAATGCATCAGAGTCACACGTTACACTATAGCGTAAAATGCATCTTTGTTGTAATATCAACATATAAATAAAGACACAGTATATCAAGACTGAAAACAGAAATGTGAGGAGTCAACTGCAGTCTCCATGACAGCGAAATCTGAAGGTGGGTGTTGAACTATTCACTAGGGACCGGCCCCCGCAGTGTAACCCTGATCAGTAGAATCAGAGGAACTAAGCTACTCGCCTCCGTTGCCTTGGACCTGAAGCCAGGCTCCGGGATGGCCGATCTTCTGCTCCAGGTTACAGCCCTCTCAAAGGCATATTGGGATGCTTTATTAAGGAACACAGTCAGCACACAATTATAGCCTCTTGCATGGTGCTTTGGTTTGGAACGCAGAAGCCAGTGGGCAGAACGTGTGGGATTGGATCTGCATAGTGTGCTTGGCTTTCTGTGTGAGCCTGATGTATTTGAAATTGCTTGACATATAAAATTTGCATTTGTTTATAAGTAGCTCATGAAACGTGTGTATGTGTGTGTGTGTGTGTATGTATTTGTATATCTATCTATCTTTTGAATTTTGCACTGTCCAGATACTGTTTTTTGGAGCTTGCCAGGACAAAATGGTTAAAAACGCTGGTATGCGTGTATATATTGCATGTATGTAGGTTTTACCATCAGAATGTTGTTTTCTATAGTAGCATGTTCAAATGTATTCATTTATATGTTATTTATGTATTTTTACATTAGGTTTATGTGCATACATGTACTGCATGGACCACTAGGGTTGTGAAGCACAGTCATGTCAATTGGAATAAGTGACGTCCCATGCAGGACAGATTGCTTGGCAGGCGGGCTGCTCCACCGATGTGGGGTGATCGACAGGGGTGCATTTCGGCCCCCTGTTGAGACGCAGCAGGGGGGTATGTAAAGGTGAAGTTCTGGGTCTCAAGGCCCACAATACAGACCCCCCGGGAGGGTAATCACCATGAGGCCAGCAACAGTCAGCACAGCAGTGGCCCCTCGTCACAAAGGCACTCCTCTTCGGAGACATGGCTGCGCCTTTGTGCTCCCTCGCACTCTGAGTGTGTCCCACTCCAGGGGGTTTGAGAGGCACCACAGGGTGCCCATTAAACCATTAGGAGTGGAGGACAGCCCTGACAGCCCGATACACAAACACACACACACACACACACACACACACACTCGCACAAATACACACAAGCATTCGCAACCTACACACGTACTGTAAGTACACAAATGCCCTGAGATGACAAAAGCAAAGTATTGTTCATTTAACATCGCTGTCAGCCATTTAGAGCTTGAATGGTAGTTCAATCTGTCATTTTTGTTGCCGCACTCACTCGCTTGCTGGCTAATCACTCATTGACTCGCTCGCTCCCTCGCTGACTGGCTCACTGACCCTCTCGTGCACTCAAGTTCAGTAGTTTATTGTCATGTCACCCAGGTTGATTGAGATGTGTCTTAGTGCAACGCAGAGAAAACAGGAACACAAGCATACTGTACATCACAACAACAGAAAAGAACACCATAACACAATATCAGACCGGCACAGGATTCCAGTCTGTCCTAAAGTGCAACACTGATAAAACAGGCCACAGCATGTCGAACAGACTACACAACGATATTGATTGGTAATACTTAGCTAAGTGTCAAATTGAAGTTAATTATGGCTATAAGGTGCTGTAGGTCTCTACAGTGAGAAGCTCTGCTGTTCGTGCTCCTGCACCTCCTACCTGAACAGGTTGGAGTAGCGATGTCTCTGGTTGTGCTTTTTGCCTTCCTCATTATTCTTATTTTGAAATGTGAAGTAATAGATGGCAAATGGCAACCTGTAAAGTTGGTAATATAGGTATTTTGGTGTGGTGGCCATGTCCATATGAAACAAGTATGGAAGTAGTAGTGAGTTCTAGGGTAAGTTCATCAGCACAGTACTCGAGGGTGGCTGTAATACACCGGCCCTGTGGCCATGGTGTATATTTGGCTGAGCAGGGTTCTGGCTTCGTGTTCTGAGGTATAAAAGGTAGGTTTCTATTAACAAGAGAGAGATGGGGTGGGTGGTGGTTTACATCAGTTCCAAATCGGCAATAAAATCCATTAAAGCTGTCGAGCAAAGAAACGCTGCACTTCAAACTAGGCTACGCTGAGTGGTGTTGTGCTCTGTGATGTCTGCAAGCCTTGACGCCCCTGCCATCTTTGCCCTGTAGCTTAGTCTCTAATTTGTCTTTGTAGCAAGCTTTAGGTTTCATTACACAGCTTTTAGAAATTCACGGCTCAGACGTTTGTGCTACACGCTGACGCGGTTCGGCCTCATATTTCTTCCTACAAAGCAACCTGACTACATCCCTGAAGCAGGGCTTGTTGTTGCTAAAAACGGTATTAGTTAGAATGCGTACGCTTTCGGAGAACTTAAAGTGAAATATTTCCGCATATATAATAACAATAATCCTCTAGCCCTCTTCATAAGTCTTAAAGACCCTCCAATTGGTGCTGTTTGTCAGTGTGTCAGTGGATCTGTCTGTGTTTCCCAACACAGTAGATGGAGGATCGCTCGCTCACCATTGCTAATGAGGTCAAAACATAAATGCAAGGGAATGTTATGTTATGTGTAGTGCTGTATGTGTCAACATAGAATACTTGTCTAAGTAAAGCAGGTGTTACAGGTAGAATATCTAAACAAGCAGTGAAATGATCACATCCTATGATCCCCTCATGACGTATTTATATGGTGTGGTAACGTGTGAGAGCATAAGCAATCTTAGCACTGTACTCAGACCCTCATCGACATCAGTTTCACCAAATTTTAGATGCTTTGTGTAATTTGCATTGGTCCCTTGCATTAATTAACACTGGCCATTCAGACATCATTTTGTTCGTGGCTCTTGCAAACGCAGATGGAAGCTGGGTTTGCTTAAATTAGGTTAGCATTGAGTATTATTCATGTAATAACATTACAGGATTAAAGGCATTCACAGTGTGAATCAGGATAAACGCTGTGTTGGCTCTTAATCCAAGAATGGAAAACCCAGAACAAATTATAGCCTACGTGCCTATTATTTAGATGATAAAACCATTATCCAATAACAGCTGAATGTTCTTATGGTAGGATGGAAAGATGGTGAACGTTATAGTGTGTGTGTGGGGGGGGGGGTTCGGTGTAATGTAGTAGAACAGGACACACCTGCTAAACTGTGAAAAATAAATACTTGAACTCGACTGTTTCAACACGCTAAAGGTAGCGATCGAGGCCAAGGTGACCGTGGGCGGAAATTGAAACCGGAAGTTAAAATTAAAATGCCCCAAACTTTCGTCCACTTGCCAATAATCATGACGCACCTTTGCACAACGGCAAACATCGAGTTGTGCTGTCTTATCAAACAGCCGGGATAGAAGACTCTTTCGGGATCGTGCTACTTGTTGAAAAACACGGGAATGTTTGTGTTTTGTTTGTTTATTTCCTTCTTCCGGTTTTTCAGCGTTATGTCCCATTTATTGGCGACCAGATAGCCGCTTATGCTCGCTGCGAAGACAGACAACAAAATGTTTCTGGGAACAGTTTGGGAAAGTCCTGCTCGGACAGCAGAAGGAGGAGGACTGGCTCTAAAGCCAGCAGCTGCGGAGGAGCAGGTTGACGTTACCGGAGGAGGCGCCGTGTTTGGGGCCCGCGAGCTGACGCCACAACCTACAGGCTACTTTGAAGGTCGCCATCACGTCCTTAGACCCCAAGTACACCGACAAACAGTAAGTCCAGGCATATTGTATTTGTGCAGTGGTGTGTTGGCCGCCGTGCCAGCAGCTCGCTGTGTGTGAACGTGTTCAGCTGTTTGGATCAGACGACGAGGCCTCTACGCGCTCAGGTTTGAGGCATCTGAAATACTTTACAGGAGCAGTGTGGTTTCTGTTGGCAGCAGATCTCGGCTCTCTTGGCTGCCGTGCCTCCGTCGAACCTGCGTGTGGCTTTCTGTCTGCCTTTTACGGCAAACCTCAGCGAGATTAACATTTAGTTTTATGAACCTTCCAAAGAGTGGGTCGTTGGAGAGGAGAGCCAGATTTGTGGCATTAAAATCCCCGCCCCCCATAAACGTGGCCTGAAAACTGGCATTCAGTGTGAGGTCACCCCCATTTGTTTCACTGCCAACGACCGTGGCATGGTTCTGTTTTATTTGGCCAGTAGATTGCAGTATTTGTGACATTTCTGGCTGTGAATATGACTTGAGTGATGCTTATTTTTTCCACAGATATGACACTTCCTATCATAGATTAATATTCTAATGCACACGTTGCCAGTGTGGTCATCGGATGTTGGTGTTGCATGAGAATACAAGATGCATGCTTCTGTTCCACAATAATCCGTTCCCGTCACGTTCATGAGGCCCGGCGAGAATGAAAGTGCAGCAAACATGAGAATGAAAGGGTGAGAGGCTGCAGCTGCAATTAAACTTTTATGGCTTTCAGAAGCCTTTTGCTTTTTTTTAGTGCTCTACGTTTTCACTCACTCGGTTTTGTATAGGGCCCCACTTTCAGAGCTTTCGTGTTGTTTTTTATTGTATTTTTTGCAATACATGTCGGTAACCTTTGTACTGTGTGCTGATTATCACTTCAGAGTAGCGGTGGACGTTGAATAAAGAGGAAGATAAGAGCTGGGTTACTGTTAGCTGGCCATTTACACTTTTTTTTGTTTTGTTTTTGCACATCCATTAACATACACATGGATGTGCCCATGTACACACACGCAGTAGATGCTGAGAAGTGATAAAAGACGAGACGTCTCTTATCAAGAATCCCTGCTGTCGCTGCCAGATTTGTGTGCGTCATTCAGGCAGCTGTGTGAGGGTGCAACATACTCTGCTGGTTGTAGGGATGCTGTGTGTTTGTGGTTGGATACATCATTTGTGTTTTTTAAAGCTGGCCGGTATCGCGCTGGAATCATAATATTGTGTCCGAGCGGAACAACATGCATTTAGTGTAGCTCACTGTGTATGAAGACGGTGAGGTGCTTGTGTACAGTTTGTTGGCAGATCTTTTTAAAAATATGATTATTACATCAATGTAATGAATCACCTTGATTAAAGTATTTAATTTGCCGCGTTAGCCATAAATGGACATTTCTGTGGGTGTCATCCTCTGTGGTGTGAATGTGTTCGGCTAATAGGCGTCATCCGTTTGACAACATGTGATAACTTGGACTAGAAGATTCGAGGATGAATTTCAAGGTTGACCATTTTTTAATAATGTATTTTGGTATTGTGATAATACCAGATAAATGAAAATATGAAATACGTATGCTATTGTGAGAAATTAGGAATAGATGTTCACACTGTGTTTTGAAGGTGAATTATTTTGCCAAGGTAAGCTGAGAAAAACTGTAAAAGCTGGCCAAGCAGTATGAACCATTTAAATTCACAAGTCTTTACTTGATTTTGTCAGTCACTGTTTTACTGATGTTTTATTGTGCCTGAGTTGAGCATTTTTTTTTTTTTTTTTACATCAATGAATGGATTATGCTGCGTTCTGTCAGTCCTCTGAAACCCACAGGAAAATCAAGAACTACTCTGCATTACACACATTTATTGTTACATCCATGTCCTGGCCTTTTTAAATGGAGGCTGAGCAGAATAATTCCAGCAGTAAAATCTGCCATAACTTGTTCCATTTATGAAATTTGTGTGTGTGTGTGTGGCTCAGGGTGACTTCTGACTCCTGTAACTGGCATGTCTTTGCATCATTTAAAAATTTTTTTTTTCTTTTTTTAATTAAACAATTTGCATGTGCTGAATAGACAGTCATAAAAACTATTGTTACTGTAGATCTTAATACCAAAGGATGACCGCTCACTAAGTTCAGGTGAAAGCAGAAACATGGTGTCATTTTCAAATAGATGTAAAACGTCAAACGTGGCTGTTGGAAGTGCTGAGTGGTAATTATAAACCTGTGGTATTTAAAAAAAATAAAATCAAAGGAATTTCTTCTCTGTCATGCGAACAGAAAAACACAGTGAACATGTTGTGTGAGCTAGTATTCTAGGTGATAGGTAAAGTAGAAGATCCTGCTGTGGGTAATTACAGACTATGATTTATAGATGTGTGCGAAATGCATAGCACGCTACAGAAATGATTAATTGCCCGCTGTATCTTTGGGAGTGAATCAATACATCCAAGTTCATACATCGCTGTCATAGTGCACTCCACATATTCAGTACAAGTGAATAAGTTTTGCATCTACCCATTCTTTTTATATACTCCATATACAATATCTTTGGGACTCTGTTCCTGCTTTTTGGTAAAGTGTAGTTCAGCATTGCCTAGCAGCAGCCTGAGGCCTGTGGTGAGTTTCTCAGCTTAATTTGACTAGCCTCCTCTATCTCTGTCATCGGAGGGCTGTTTTTGGGACCTGGCTACCACATTATTAATAACGCTGATAGATTCTTATTCGGCCCGCCAGGGGAAATGAATTATTCTAATGGGCATAATTCTACTGTCGCTCCACTTCCTCCTGCTTAGCATGTGGGGAAAGATGGATGAGATGTGTGATTGAATCGAACAGTGACATGGATGCAGCAATTAAATGTTCTTAAGCTGTGAGCGGAAGGTCTGTATGTTCTGAGCAGGAAAATACAGAGCATCATTCAAGCTGTTCAATAAGTAATCGTGCCATCATGTAAATGGGCGGTCACTTTTTATTCAAAATATTTGTTCCACCTGCAATCACCTGTTCCAATTGAAAATTTATAGTCTATAAGCGCAATAGACCGCTTGAAGAAGTTTGCCTTGGGATCCAGCAGAGGGTGATCTAAAACTTCACCGTTCTCTTGACCTGCATGCCCTATTGACCTGTCAGTAAACTAGTAAACTACAAAAGTGCAGGACATTAACGAGCAAAGCCGTCCTGAGTGGGCACTCACATATTTTGGGTTCTACGTTCAAAACAACAACACATCGGTGAACTCACGTGCTAGTTTGCCACCCAATGAGGCAGCGGAGGCACCGTGTGTACAACCTCGGCACACTCGGCTTCAGTGGGCCCCTTTGCTAGAAACTTGGGAAAATGCCATAATTGATAAGATGGCAAGATTCTAATGAAATGAAGGTTGACATTAACAGGGTCCCCTCTGGCCAAACAATCTTTCAACTGTTCAGTCATCTGTGGGAGATGAGCCAAGCCAGTTCAGTCCAAACACGAAGAAAGCTGTTTGTTTATCATGCTGACTGCTCCATTTCCACTATCGCACTGTCCATTTGGTTCCTTTCTTTCTCTCTTTCTTTCTCCCCCCCAAGGATAACTCTTCTTTGCCGATGTGCTGTCCATGATATATAATAAAATCCAGCAACCAGTTGGCGTTGGTCAATTTGGTGCCATCATGCTGGACTCTAATTATGGTTTCCATAGCAACTAAACAAATAAAAAGGATTCTTCTGTAGCGTTGTGTTAGATCTGAGGAAAAAATATCAAGAGCAAGGTATGGAATGAGTTTACAGCCAATCCGTATTAATTATTTGATGCTACTCTGTTTAGGTGCCTGGCAGAGATTTCCAGTAGACACAGGAGGATAAAAGTTATTCTGTGAATTTCGTATCTCATGCTGTCTAGCTATTATTAAACGTATCATGCCTAGGGTGAGAGCAGAGGTCTGTGAAGTTATTAATGTTCACAGTCGTGGTTCAGTGATCCTCTGGTTATTGTATCGGCTGCCTCCTCGGCTTGTCGCTCTTCCCTAACAATAAAACCATGTACAATCACACGAACGTGCAATTGACCTGACCGTGCATGTATGCACGTTTAAATATATTTTACGTGCAATGGCAGAAACCTACTGTATTACTGCTAGCCAACCTTAAAGCACAGCAAAAGCATGTGTGGGTGTGTACATGTGTGTGGGGGTTTTTTTGGACAAAAATCTGCTCTGTTAAATATAGTTTCAGAATACTTGAATGTTTTTTGTGAAACTTGATTACTTAAATATATTAAGTCTATTAAATATTCAGGGGTAATATAAATCTGGTGATTTATGATCCTGTAAAATGATCAGATGGAGACGGGGCCATTTGTAAGCGGCATCCAAACAAAATAATACAGCAGATCATTTGTAACATCACACCTAATGGGTTTCAAAGCTCCCGTTGATAAGAGCGAATGGTGTTTATACTTATGTTTAATCAGTCCTTGTACGAGTCTATATTATTTGTAACCCTAACCCATTCATTCACTTTGGGTTGCTTAAGATCAAACCCAGTAATTTTGTACATGTTGTAAATCCAGTATCAAGAGTTCTAAGTCTTCACTTTAATACAGCCAGCGTCATGGTGCTTTGTTCTGTGTATTCTGGTGGTGAAGATGCTGCCACATAAAAGGCTAAAAGCCTGCTAAAGCCCAGTCATGACGCCCCACAGAGTGAGTGTGTGTGTGGATAAGAAAATGATGACGGGAATGATATGACACATGTAGGCGAGGGACAGTGCCTGTGTGTTCTTGGAAACCTGCGTTGCTCCATCTGCTGCTGTTAGGCAACCAGCTGCCTGCCTCCCATCGGCTCAGCAACACCAGCCACAACTACTCTGAAACCATGGCAACCGGCTCTAGTCTGTGAGGTGCCCAGAATGCCTGACCCCCCCCCCGTTTCTCCTGCTCTTCTTTTCATCTTCCTTTTGTAAATAACGTCAAGGGTCTTTTTATTTCTAAGATGAATCGTGAACTCTTGTTGTTTCTCTTGTTTAAAGTCTGCTTTGTAAATGTTGCAAAGACGGAGGAAATCCGCTACTGTACTATGCAGTGTACTGTACTCGTGTGCAATGTATGCACTGTGTCAATAAGTTGTGGCACTGGGAATGAACACGTGGTAACCAAGCGCACCCACATTACACACCCACAGTGCCCCGCTTGCTCATTTGCAGAAGCATAAACTCCACACAGACACATTAACTTTGACCCAAGCTGTCACCATCTCTCCCTCAGCCTGAAGTAAACCCAACAAGAGAGGATCCCTTCCACGTCTTGCACGTCTCCT